>JAVHNF010025604.1:10207-26032 GCA_034783455.1 Micropsitta finschii | reverse complement strand
GGAATTAAAGGTTAACATTTATGATGTTCATTTAAATGAGTTCATTATAGATAAGCTTTAGTGGGCTCAACTTTTATGTCAGTGCAAGCATTAAAATGGTAGTACATTTATAGCACGAGGATATGTTATGAGTTTTATGATAAATATTTATCTCAAAAAACAGGCATCTGTTGGAGAGTGACACCCAGAGGTAGGAGTCAGTGACAGAGCTTTTGTCTTTAGGCCTTTTTCAAGTAGGAAAATTCGCAGGCAAAAGTTTCAGTGAAGTTGAATTTCTAGCAGAAACCACTGTAAGTGAAAAGATTTTTAGCATAGCTGTGCGTATCGGTAGGTGATGTAAATTAGGATGCAGGATTATTCTTACCTTGAGTTTCTTAAATTGATTGCATTATTTTCAGTCTTAACTTCTTAAACTCATCTCTACTCCAGAAGGCCTGTATTAACTGTTGGCGAAGTTGTCAAAGAAGGGCTATGGCTCTTTAAAAGGTGGTTGTATTCAAAGGTTTGTCTGCTAGTCATTCTAATTTTTTTCTAAAAAGGAGTTATTCTTTATAAAAGCAGTCACAGTAAATTTTCTAGTTCTATGCAATTTTCTTTCCATTCTGGTTTTCAGTGGTTATAAATAACACATGAAATGACTTTCAAGGTAGAAAGCAGGAATCCATTTTGAAATATTCTATAAAATAAAGAGTGATTTATGGTTTAATATGATTTTGGCTGAAAGCACTCGGGCTTTGCCAGGTCATCAAAGTCCTGTCAGGAGAATCTATTATTTATTGTTCGATATGCTGGGAGTGGTGTAAGTACTTTATGTTTATCTTATGTAAGTACAGTGTTAGGAAAAACCACTTTGAAATACTAATACAGTTTTTAAAATATACCATGAAAAACTAATGTAATATTACAGATGTGAATTATTAACTTAGCCTTGAAGATTGATCTAAAAAAAAAAATATTAATATTTTCTAATGTTTTTATTCTTACAAGGTATGTTTAGAATGTGCCTAAAATGTTTGCTGATATGTTTTATGTGTAACATTGGTTACATTAAACGAAATTCCTCACCCTGAAGTAATCCACTTTCAGTTGTAGTTCAAAAAGTGGCCCTCCAAATTGGGTGCTGGTTTTTTAATCTGGTACCTTGAATCTGTGTCTTGGACATTCCATGAGTGAAATGTTCAGATGCAGCAGAACTTTGATGGGCAAAGACAATGTGACTCATCCAGTGATACAGTTTCTGCATAAATGTTTAAGAAGCTAAAATGCTGTAGTCTAAATCTCATGTATGTTCATTTTTATGATATCTTTGATGTTAATTTTCCTGGGCTATTATGACTTGAAGCCAGATTCAGAAAGCGTATTTTTTTAACTGGTTTGGGTGGGATTTTTTTATTATTATTATTTTTTCTTCCTCTTCAGAGAGCACTGCTTGGTTTGAACATGATTTTTAGTAACAAGTGAAATTCTTATTTGGAGCATAAGTGCCTGCTTGTGTTCATTTTCTAAATATTTGCACCAGCTGTGAGATTTGGGGTTTTTCATTGCCATGTTCCTCTGACGGTGCACAGATAATTGTATGGAATTGCTAATATAGACGAAGAATGTTTTTACTTGTGGTTTCCTCCTTGACCAGTTATGATTTTTTACCTGCCTTAGTGGGTTATCATTTCTGTACCACTACCATAGTCTAATGGGGAACCTTTTTCTGATACTGTTCTGCAATACAAGCATATAATAAAATCAATCAAACTGATTTTAATCAGCTAGCTTTAATTTAAAATATTATATACAAGAAGTATTTCAACTTTGTTTGCAATTAAATTATAAAATGCCTTTTAAGTTGTACATATCCCAAAAGCATACTGTGAAGATGGTGTGGTCAGCTTCTCCAGACCCAGCTACTCTTTTCTTCTTAGAAGTTTGGATACAAACAAAATTTACTGCAGTTGGTCAGCTCTCTGACTTCAGAAGATTGTTTTGAAATTGTCTTATGTTCCAGCATTTTTAATATATTTCCCTTCAACATTTTATTTCGTGAAAAAGCCACTAGTGATTTATTTAGTAGATACAGTGAAGCATATTAAACATTTAAACCTTTTCAAGATGAATCCTGTGTAATTCAGTAAAAGCTTATCAGCTGATGGCTGGGAAATAGTTTACAGTGAACAACTCGGGAACCAAGATGCTTCCACGCGTATGAGGCTGTTTAGTTTATAAATTGTTTGGGGCAGTGAATATGTCCTTTTAAAGTCACTTGAAGAGGCAGGGTATCACTGTAGCATTATGCATAGCTGCTGATCGGAAGAGACACAATGCGCAAGCTTGAAATTAATTTTTGATTATGCAGAGGTGAAATAACTTTCATTATTTTGTAAAGCCTTTAAAATCAGTTGGCTTTTAAAGCTGAAGAAGTTTCCTAGCTTAGCGGTTTTGTCTAATTTTAGTTTTGCTGTGTTGAAAGTAGAAGTGGGATTGGTATCTTGATAACTGTATATAATGTGTAGTTGTTTCCTCTATGTCTTGCTTATTTACATCTAAGACACATTATTCTAGAAAATGGCAGTATGGCTGATTTTGCTTCATGGGGAAGGTCCAAAAATTCATGTAGTGGAGATTGTCTTGATCCAAGGCTGCTTGAAACAACCAGATGCAGACTTCAAGGTCAGTTTGCAGCAGCCAGCTCTGTGAGATTTATTGAGATTAATCTTCTTCTTGTATATCCAGGAAGGCTCCAATAGAGAGAGTGCTTAGGCAACTGGCAGTGAAAGCTAGTGCTACCAAAAGTGGGACTGTATTCTTCATCATAAGATTGTCATGAACCTGGTGTTCATACTGTCTGTTTGCTGTGTTACTTCATTCTGGTGCTCCAACTGATTCCCAGAATCTCTTGCAGCAGGTGTCTGTAAGTTGCACATAAAAGTTCGTAGGACTAATGTCAGTTTATATGTGCTGGAGTTAGCCATGTCTGCATGTTTGCTCCTCTTAGCAGAGCCCTCTTGTTACAGTATCATCTCCTTGCCAAATTTTTTCAGTATCTTCCCAACAGGTTGCAAGAAGTCCGGAGAAGGGCAAGTATATACTTACAAGTACGTGCAAGTCAGTACTCTTCTTGGACCAACATTAGAAAGACCTAGAAGTTGGTTCACGTTGACTTTGCGCTTGTATTTCAGCGTGGCAGTGACATGTATTTGTGGGAGTGCACGTCTTTTCTGGGTAGGTGCCAAGTACCTATGAAATTCTACCTATTAGAACATGTTAGTGACCAAGATATCACTACTGAGTAAAATCTCTAATTTTATACATGTTTTTCTATCTGTCTGCAAATGTGATGTCCTTCAGTAAAATTTTAAATCAATGTTTACCTGAAAAGACCAGAGAGGCTAATTGACTTAATACTGCATCTGATAAGCGGAGGTTAGTCAGTGGAGAAAGAAGGCAATGGCTTTAAGGAATGATAAGATTTCTACAGATCAGTCCTCCTTCATGAAGGAAAACTTTTTATCTTTGCTTTTCCTGGTAAGGAAAATGAGGTGCAAGACAACATAATGCAAATGTTTCATGTGTAAGCATTCTCAAGGGGGAATATGAAAGGGCCAGGAAGCTCAGAAAGTGTTTATACTTCTTGATAATATGCATTGCTGTTTCTGATCTGATTCTGCCTCAAATGCTTCAGAGTCAGCATATTAAATTGATAGAAGGATTGTATGGACTCCTTATTCCTCTACATAAATCCCTCTTATGGTGCCAGATGTTTATGTATAGCATACTGAAATCTGGGTCTGTTGCTGCTTTCATGTGTTTGGGGCATGGGATTCCTATTTAGACTCCTAGAAATTCTCTGGATTTGGAGTCTTATTTGAGAAAACATTCTTCTGGAGTGGCCCTTTTCATTTCAGATACAGTAAGATGGGATGTGTTCTGTGTTTCATGTTCACATGCATGATAGCGCGAAAGTACTGGTTACTATTATATCGGAGGGCAGATATCTTGATAATTCAGTAATTTGATTATCGATTTTGATAGTACTATAAATCTTAGATACTTATTTTTAAATAGTCTAAAAGGAAATGTAGATTCTCATTTAGATCTTGCTGTTCTTTGATCCAAGTTACTGCATCCAGATAGTTCAAAACCATGAAATGTTATGAGTGACACAGGTTGTAGTGCTTAGTCCTTCATCCCTTAAGATGGCAGAACCAGAAGCTGACTGTTCCCTGAGAAGGATGAGTGGCAGAAAGTGTTAGAATAATCCTTCTTAGAGATAAACAGCATTTTTTACTCATTAAGCGTAAGTGAAACTTCAGAATCAGCACTAGGGATATAACCTTTCCCCTGGAATTCTGTAATAAATCATTATATTCGAACCAGACTGTGAGAGAGGTTTGGAGTCTGCTCTGGCCCATAGCGAGGGTCTGAACACATTTCAAAATTTGATTATAATCCACCTTAGAGTTTTTGAAAAGTCAAAGTTCTGAATAGGGAACTGCTTCCAAATAAGAGCAATTTATAAAAATAATATATTTCTCTTACTGAATAATCTGAAGGGGACCTATTTTGCACAGCTGTGTGAGCATCCTGTAGAAGATAGTTCAGCTTCGCATGATGTCATTAAATAAATCCTGGCCATTTCTCTAAGTAGGCTTTTCCAAGTTAATTATTTTTTCTTAGGTAAAGAGAGACTCCCTATAACTATATTATAATAGCTTGCCAGAGCCTTCTTTCTTGGAAAGGGCTACTATAAAGTAACCATCATGTAGTCCAGGTCACATGTAGGAGTAACTTGCGTTTGAAAAAGCTGCCTATTTTCAGTGTGCTTTTATTTCTGTTGGAGAAGAAAAGTCAGAAACTAGAGCCAAGGCACAGTCTTATTTCTTTGGTTTACTGGGGTTTTGTCACGTAAGAATAAATAGTGTCTCACTGCACCAGGTTGTTACAAGAGTCCCTCCAAAAGCTAAAATGCATGGGCCTTGCCTTCCTACACTTTCTCATTCTGTTGCCAGCGGGTACTCGGGGGGCCACAGTATCTTATAAGCAAAGGGTTGGTGAAGAAAATTGATGCCAGCTTTCAAGAGCAAGGAAGCTAATTCAGGGAACAATTTCACCCAAGGTTAATGGAAGAACAGACCTCCAACACAGTATCAATTGGATCAAGCTTAAAGCTATCAGTTATGCCCTAGTAGCTATAACTCCAGTCCTGGTCAGCCAGGCAGCACTGGGGATGTTTTACAACACTTTCTCAGTGGCTTTTATCAATAAGGAAGGAGAAAAAGTTTCTCAATTCCATTTCTGAAGTAATATTCTTTGTGCCCAAATGAGGGAACGAAAACCTTTTTCAGGAACTACAAACAAAATAGGAGTTGTAGATTGTATTCCAGATAGTTTATAGGAGAGGAATGAAACATATGAACACTTCCAGAGGACAGCTGAACATGGAGTTGTGTTCACGAAATAAGGCTGTGTGCATCCAGGATCTTGTGACAGCCTGAAGCTTGTGCTGCAGTTACAGACTTTCTCATTGTCTCTTTGTTCAGCATGGTCTGTGTTTTGAGTTCTTCAAAAAATTCTGCTCTGAAGACTGTTGGCCTTTCTGGGCTGTGAGACAAGTGTCCCAAGGACTGATGCAATTTTCCATCCCTCTTCCTACCCCCCCGAGATTAACTCCATGATAAGCCTTCACTTGCTTTGGAAGGTTGGCAGTGCGAAACCATTGTAACTTTTTCTGTTATATCAATTCAGAAGATTTTCTTCTTTTAATCCATTAAAATAGGATGTGTTTAACCTGGAAAATTTGCAGGGAAGTTGTAGCTGTTTTCCTGGAAATTTCTCATGTCTGTGTTAACCCTTGTTCAACTGTTGATACAAACATTTGTACTTCTGGACTGTCAACAACACCATGAAACTAGTCTGCTGAAACCTTCCTATCTACCTGATGTGAGAGGAGTCGGGAATGGCTGAAGATGAGGATAAAGAGGTTGAACCTCTTTAATTTTGGTCATTGTGTTTTGCCTTTGCTGGCTTAAAGAGCTTGAAGCTATGGTCTTGTGTATCAAAGTCCAGCTGGCTGTTTTCTAGACTGCAGTTCAGATTCTAGAATTAATAAAGATTAGCTTAACGATTTGAAGTTATTTTTCCCTATCTTTGAGTGTTAAATTTTACTTAATATCTCCTGAACGTCTAACAGCTTCTTACTTGAAGTAACCGAAAACTGATACCTTACGGAGAGTAAATAGTTGTCCAGTAACCTCTAATGTGCTGCATTATGTGTTTTAAGTGAATCATCAGATGGCAACATACTGACATTTCATTTGTTTGTGAAGGCAGTTTTCTTTCTGAAGAAACAGACGACTGCAGGCCTGAAATTCTCATGCAGATGATGTTTGGCTCAAATCTAGCTAGGAAAGTGTGTGCCCTACCACACCTGCTTTTTCTGCTCTCAGTCGTGCCTCAGTTGTAGTGGTACAGCTGCTTCTGGTGCTGTGCTGTAAATCAGATCAGTGGGACACTCCTTTCACTTTGTTTAATCTCATCCCTTAATTGAATATGCAGCCTAAGTGTCTGCTAATACCTAGTCCCTTAGATTTTAATCGCTTTTACTGATTTACCTGCTTAAACAGCCAGTAGATAATTTAAAAAGAGATTTCAGCAAAGCTAGTGCCATACAGCTTTTTAGAGACTGAGTTATACTGCTTTCCTCAATCTAGTCAGAAATCCAAGTCATCTAACTGCATGTAAAAATGTGGTGAGTGGGAGTAGAAGCTAGAGAATAGCCTCATTTATTGACTTTCCAGTTATGGTCATGTGCCATTCCAAGTGGGTTTTGCTGGTAGAGGACTATCACTGGCCTTTGGTTTGGCTTTTGGTTCGTTTGCTTGTTTTTTGGTGTTTCTTTGGTGGTTTTGGTTGATTGTTTTGTTTGTTTGTTTTTGTCGGTACTATTGATCTTCTTAGTGTAGTAAAAACATACTGATTTGACAATGAGTAATTGCATGATGTGGGAGACATTGATAGGGATAGATGCCACGTTAAGGACAGCTATTTTGCAGGTGTTCTGTCCCTAACACTACCCTTGAATGTGAAGGTACCCCTGCGCTGTCGGTTTAATTTTAATGTTCACACTCAGGTCTTGGTCTTCATACAGTATTGAGTGTGCTCCTGGGCACTCGTTTGGAGCAAAGCAATTAGTTTACTCAGAAGCCAAGTCCCGATAGAGTTCTGAGGTCTGTTCACACTAGAGATGTTTGCCAATAGATGATATGGAGGAGATGGCACTGTGCAGGACTCTGCCATATGCAATTGTTTAGTGCTATCCTAAGAGGCTGATGCCTTCATGCTCTCTGATGCATCCTTGGACAACATACCAGGGTATGCAGCACTTTACCATAAATTTCTTTATTTTAAAACACAGTTTTAACAGATTGTTGCTCAGTCTTCGCATTACGTCAGCCACTTTGAAGTAACCAAAAATAAAACAAAAATGACCTCAGATAATGCCTGTCTGTATCAGGAGGGATACAGTTACAGAGCATCCCGTTACAACTTGAGTATCATTGTGCTGGCGAGTGCTCAATCTGTTTATGATAACAAGGTGTCTGGAGAAGATACTGGTGACAGGCTTTAACTCAGAGCTAGTCCTGTTTGCAAGTGAGATGCACCATACAATTATTTAACATGAAGTAGTGTTGATTATTTTTATGGCATGAGAGTATTAAAAAATTCAGTGACTCATATTATAAACTTTGTTTTATTTAAATCGCCTGTTTCTGAAGAAGTTCTAACTCTGTTTAATTTTTTAATGTATCTTGGCATACTGAGTTCTAAAAATTGCATGTGTCCTTTCAGGTTTGCCTGAATCTATTATTGCAGCGGCATGTGCTAGAAGTGGCCAGAGAGTTCTTCATGTTGATTCGTAAGTTACTCCAACAGTTTTCCTTTTTAGGAATTAAACTGTCTAGAAGTATATCTGTCTATGTCAGCATGCCCTTCGGGAGTTGTGTTTTGCGCTCATCTGGCATCAAGTAATCTTAGCTTCTGTCTGTACCTTATTTTTGGGGTGTTATAGCCATCAGTACAACAGCAATTTTTTCATGCTTGCTTGGTAATTTGGAACATAAATGATGCGGTCAAGGATGCTGTTGATGGCTCCTTCTTCCATTCAGACAGTAACGGTTACAGGTTTAGTGTCCTCTGTTAGCATTCCTGATAGTAATTAACCCATTCTGGTTTTGTCAGAATTGTTACCAGAACCATTATCATTTCATGACAAAATGTTTTATTATGATATCATTTGTATTAGATTGCTAACCAGAATATTAAACCATTTATTTTAGGATAAACAGATATAAAATGAATAAAACAGTCATGTTTGGGTTTAAAGCTTGATGCATATGTTACCAGTAGACTACTTAGATTTTGCCAAATTAACACTGATGTTTCAGTTTTTCACATTTATTGCCTATCAAAGTCTGTAATAATAGTTACTGGAACTTTGATTTCTTTTTGTGCTGATTTTGGCTTGGACAGAGTTAATTTCCTTCATAGTAGCTGGTGTAAGGCTGTGTTTTGGATCTGTGCTAGAAGCTGTTGATCATACAGGGATGTTTTGGTTACTGCTTAGCAATGCTTACACAGAGTCAAGGCCATTTCTGCTCCTCACACCCCACTGGTGAGGAAGCTGGGGATACACAAGGAGTTGGAAGGGGACACAGCTGACCTCAACTGATGCCAGGGATATCCCACATCACAGGATGTCATGCTCAGCATGGGAAGCTGGGGGAGAAGGAAGGGGTCGATATTTGTAATAATGGCGTTTGTCTTCCCAAGTAATGGTGATGTGTGATGGAGCCCTGCTGTCCTGGGGGTGGCAACATCTGCCTGCGATGGGAAGTGGTGAATGAATTCCTTGTTTGGTTTTGCCCAGCTTTTGCTTTACCTATTAATGTATCTTTATCTCAAACTGTATGGGCTAATGAGTAAGTGGCTGTCTGGTGCTTAGTTGTTGGCTGCGGTTAAACCACAACACTTCTATCCATGCCTGTTTTTAGCTAGGATGAAGAGCCTTTCAGAAATTTCACAGGAGGAGGCAATTAGAACTGTGGAATACAGATTTTATTACTGTTTTCACTTAAATATGCTCAACACTCACACATGCTTTTGTTTTTATGATGAAAATTAAGGCTTCTTCTTTAGACTCCTTTCTCCTGTGAAGTTATTTTCCAACTCTAGTGCATGCTAAGGTCAGGGGAAGGTGTTTTTAACCGAGGTGTTCTTCAGTCATATTAATAGTTGCTGTTTTAATTGGCGCATGTGCTCACAGAATCATGGTCTAAACTCTATATCTTGAAAAAAAAAAAAGGAGAAATGTTTATACTGCAGAACCCCTTCCCCATAAATAGGGAATTTAAGGCTTTTAAGCCATCTGCCTTTCATGTTTAAGTCAGTACTCTTGCAAAAAAGCCTACCAGAACCTCAGAAAGCCCCCACCCTCGTGCCATTTGAATTTTAAGTGAAAAGTTAAGTCTTGGAAGGTTTGCTGGAGAGTCATCTGAATTTAAGGATTTTAATTTTATCTACTATATGTCCAGATTAATTTACTCATTTCTAGATGAATTTTCAAGTTTCATTTTACTGCGGCAGCAATATAATTGAAAATTCATCAGCATCTATTCAGAATATCATTTTTTAACAATATATGTTTTTCCCTTCTTGAAGGATCACGAGTTTAAAATTTTTTCAGAGTTTAAGAAAATAAGATTTGGGGTTACAGAAATACTTGTTTGTATTAGGTGTGCTGCTTTGATTCATCTTTTGTTCTCTGCAAAGGTCTGATTCGAGTTAGGCACACAGTATAGAAAAAGTATATGGATAAAGTCTTTTGTTTATAGTTTGCCTGCACTTGTTACCTTGTGTGCATCGTTTTATTACTTTTAATCTCCAGCCATGTTTGCATTTATCATAATATACTGCATAGGTGATTATGGAAGATAGTTTTGAAGTGGCCTATTATAAAATACTAAGTTCTAAGGTTGATTTATAAACACTGTCCAAGCATCGCCATCACCAGTAGCTAATCTTATTCAAAATAGTCACTTCACTGCAGTGTTGCCATAAATTCCTGTAGACTGATTTTAAACTAAAGTTAGCTTCTGCCAAATAGTAATTGAAGGAGCTCTATTTCTCTGTGCCAGCTATCTGTCTCAATAAATGTAAAATCTGTGGTTCTTTTCAGAGCTACATTTACTGTAGATATTAATGAGCTGTTGACATGTGAAATTTCAAGGATATTTTTTAAGTGATTTAGGAAAGTAATTTGCAATTTAAAAATGTGAAGATTGGCACTTAGGTTAAACTTGAAGTTACTGAAGAAAGGTAGATCAAGACTGAAATTTGATTACTTATAGTGAATATGCTTCCCATTCCGAGTGTTCATATGCATAGGACTTTCTCCTGATGGCTTGCTATGTTTTCTGCTTTTGGTCCTTTGCTTATTTGCCTCTTATAATTACATATCTGTATAGTTATGTATTAGTTTGGTTACTGAGGATAGGGCAATTTGAGGCGAAGTATGTTTAGCCACATTTTTATTGTCAGCATCTGGTAGCATTTGTAGACTGCAGTTTTACTGTTTACATCCTTCCTCCTTGACTTAATAATCTTTCAGTATAATGTTTATTTGAAAGGCAAAGGAGTGTCAACATGCAGGATTTTAACTCTTCTTCTGTGCCCAGTTTGCTCTGCCTGTTTCTCATGTCTTGCTTTTTGACACTAGTTAGCTCTCTTAATTTTTGACCTTGCTTTGCCTGTAGAGTACTTGAATGTTCTTTGTGTCTACAATTCTGTTATATGTAAGCATCCAGAAGCATGATCGGCACCCTCCTTGTACCTTCCCCCTCTGAGGTACCTGCTTTTGTAGTTTCACTTCTTGCTAGACAATCTCTCACTTTTGTCAGAACTTGTAAAATACATAATGTAATGCAGCCTGTGTCTTCATACAGCCTTCATTTTAATCTTTAACTTATGTAAAGTGAGGTAGCTGTGGAAGTACAGCAAAAAGGTTGCTCCTCAAAGCAAGTAAATTTCTTGCCAAATAAATAAAGGAACTCCTTAACTTGCAGTAAGGAATCCGAGGCAAAAGATCTTAATTCTGGTATCTTTTGACCTTCTTTGAGAGAAGTTGGTTTTATTTGTGTTTTGTTACAGGGCATGTTCTCATAGCAAAGGTATTGGAGAGCAGAACATGGTCTCAACCAGTCCATGTTATTTGCTTTGGTCATGTTAGTATCCCAGGATATAATGTAACATAAGTGACTGCCACCATCACCCAGCTGAAGGGTCTCTAAAGCTGTTTGGGTTAAACACTTCCTCTTGGAAGGCAGGGAAGTGCAGTCCACTTCTTGTACTCCTTAACACAATTACTGTGGCAGAATGACAATTTTTAATACATTTGACTGTGTGCTTAATAGGTAGCACATGAAACTATGGGTTTGAAACATAAGTCATTTTGCGTAAAGATCCTTAAAATCGATGTGGCAGTAACTTCCTTTGGAAAAGACAGCTACTCTGATGGTTTGAGACTTCTTTCTGAAAGATCAAATGCAGGACAGACACATAGAGGCATCTCGTGGGAGCAATCGTGAGGCATCAGCAGCTTTTCTTCAGACATCACCAGCTTTGACTGCTACACCATGGCTGTTATGACACAGCATCGAGAAGGGCAATCTTAACAAGTGTAGGCTGTGAAACCCTTTTTCTCTTCTTACTTAAATTTTACTTGTGTATCTCGTGCTTTCAAAAGTGCTTTAATTTCTTAATTTGCAATTTGTCTTCAGAAGGACGTGTTAGATATTCCCTTGGCTTGGATTCCAAGAATATTAATCATTTGGAAACAATTTGCAGTTTCAGTGTTCTGGATTGGGATTTGCTAATTCTTTCAAGGTATTTGAAGAAAAATGGTGTTAAAAATCACAAACTTATGTGGGAGAAGAGAGAAATCAGCTGAGGTAAAACCATACTTGAGCTACATTTCCTGAACTTTGCAAAAATTACTTCAGCAGTTCTACTGCTGGAAAAAGGGAGAAAATATCCATCTTTGTAGTTTGTTAATACAACAAGAGACAAGAGGAGCTTAGCCCTTGAAATTTTGGGGACAATATTGTAGCTTTAATTAGGCTTTGATCTTGACCATTACTTTAAGGAATTCCTCGGTTCATCTTCAGGGCAATTACAACAAAAATACTTGGTTACAGAGGGCTCCTAATTGTAAAATCATTAGTCAGCCCTTTTCAGAATTCCTCTTCAAGATACTTACCAAAAAACTTTGCTCATTATGTCAGTAATTAGGTCTGCTCTACCTTCCTTCTGTAGTGTTTTCAGAAGAGAAAATTAAGCAATCCTGATTCATCATGTAATGTGGGGTAAACTCATTAAAATTCCAGGGGGAAAAAAATCTGGAATTTCATGCTTCAAGAGAAAATTAATATTTGAGGTGGTATGGCAGAGCTTGGGAGAGGGGCTCAGATGCCAGAGAGGAAGGACAGCTGTGATTCATTTTCCATTTGAGAAAGGCCATGCTGTCTTCTCAAAATGGATGGAGCAGCGCTTTGTTGAAAAGATTGATTCGCATCAACGGTGATTAAAAAGAAAAGCACTTTCAAAGGAAAATCCACCTGATGAACAGAGGAATGTTTACATCAGACATGTCTGACAGCTCAAGAATCGACTTTGGTAACTCTGTGAACACGACATTCATTTCTCTTACTGAAAGTTTTAATTTGGAGTAGTCTAAATATGCATGAATTTGTACTGGTATAGATTCAAGAAACCCAGTCCTAATTTTAGGCAGGTGTTTTCTGCAGTTTCTGTGATCAATGGCCTTGCTTTCTCTGACAGCCAGATTGTATTCCATATTCAAGGAAACTTGCAACTAAAGCAGCAGATTCCCTTAAAAATAAATCTTCATGGCTTGTGTTTTTTGGAAATCCCAGAAGTGGCAGGTAATATATGGATGTTGAACTTTTTAGTCAGTCATATCTTAAGCAGCATCAGAAATTAGCCTGCACCAGTTACAGCTAAAACAGCGCTGATTATCATTGGGTGCAACCATCAGTTACTGTTTTATGGATTGAAATTTGGCAATCAGTTGTTGAATATGTTTCATCCTCATTGCTTTGTGTTCTCTGTGATACCAAAGTGCAGTTCTTACAGAGCCTCACCCATGTCATTCGTAATAGTGAGGTAAGTATGAACTCTAAAGGTGGTTGCAGTTTTTGGTTGGTAATGGATCTGCAGATAGAGCTCTTCTGCTTAAAGTGACCAAGTTGCAGGGCAGACTGTGAGCATTCTCGTAAAGTATAGAACCGGTCTTCCTAGTTGGTCTCCTTAAACACCTCATTCTGTTGTAGAAGCTGGCCTTATTAATCAAACACTGGATTTTGTTGTCTTTGCAGATGTCCTATTTATGTTCTTCACTATTGCCTTGCAGTAGCTGAAAGACTTTTTGAGGTCAGTTTCTAGTCAGGAGTGATTAGGCATTGTTTAGCAGACATCTGTCCTTCATATGCTAAGTAAGCAACATGGCATGGAGCATCACCCTCTGGTTCTGCAAAGGGGCTGACACTCTTGATGAAGTCTTTTGTCAGTGCAGATAACCCTTGTCAAAACCATCCCATCTCAAACGGTAGAATCTAACCTGAATTTAATTTTTCACTGTTATCACACTCACCTCTGCAGTTTAAAAGAGGAGGAGGCTATGATAAGATTTTAAGTTATTTAACAGTCTCTGCATTAACCTGTAAAGTGTAAAACTCGTCTTCCTCCCAAAATGTTGGCAGATTTGGGGTATTTTAGTGTATGCAGTAACATTAGATGTCCATCCAAGAGAGTATTTTCATTATCTTTCACTCTTCTGAGGTATCAACATGCAGTGCCAGAAAACAGGGCTAAATCCTCAAGTGTTTTTTTTTATTTATTCTGTGAGAACTGGTGATTTTATATTTTTTTTATTTTATTGCTCTATTATATTTTCCTGTCAGAGCTGTTAAATACTGAAGCTGTGATGTGCATGATGAAAGAAGCTAATCCAACTGATGTTGAGAGAAATACAGATAGAAATTTTTTTTAAAGGGAGAGCAGAGTCTTTGGTTAGCAGAAGAACTTTTATTTTTCTGTGATTTAAAAGAAGGAAACTAATATTTTTCAAGCAATAAAGTGGTAAATATAAACTGAAAAGTACTCAGGGAGGTATGATAATTTTGGACAAATCAGTTCCTTTGGCTCCACCTACAGTATATGCAGTTCAGTAAGAATTTTGCAAAAGCATCCTAACAGTCTGTGATAAGCATAATCTGTTCTGAAAGCAACAGATAAATGATAGAGTGAGCTTTCCTTTGACATAATGGCTGAGAGATGTGGTTTCTACTGTCTGGACCCAGTTTCAGTTCATTTAACCCTCCTCTGCATATCACCCTCATGAAGCACTATTAGTTCAAAAGTGGCATGTAATGCAATTAAGTTAACTGCTACATCGGCTTCAGTCAGAAGCAGCATAACTGTGCTCATGTGACAAAGCTGTGAGGTCCTGCCAGAACCTGATGCCAAAAACCTGAAGTGGGTTTTCTGAGAACTCTGTTGAAACTTGCAGGCTTGTTGGTGGGGCTGCACACTAAGTAAAGATATCTGTAGTGATGTAAATGTTGGAGTTAGAGGTGTACAGTCAGTCTTGGCCAAGAAGCAGTATCATCTGTATTTTCCTCTTATTTATTGCATCCCATATGCTTTTTTAGCATTATTCATTTTACCCTCCAAATACATCGAATTTAGACTGTAGTCCGTTTGGTCAGAGATGCATACAAATGAGTGAAAATGGAAATTTTGCATCTCATTGAGAGTTCTGAAATATTATACCAATTTTTGTATTCTGCATCTCTAACATCTGTCATGGAAAACATTTTGAACATCTCAAACTTGGTTGTTTTTTCTTGAAACCTGAAAAGGCTGTTTTATCTGTCCATCCAGTCTCACTGTTGGTTTGTTGGTTTTTTTATTTACAGGAAAAATTACTATGGTGGAAACTGGGCCAGCTTTAGTTTTTCAGGATTATTGTCCTGGATTAAAGAAAATCAGGTAAAAAATTCTCAAATTACTTCTTTTGACATTCCTTAAGGTTAAAGTTTGTTTGCGTAATTTATTACAAGACAAATTACCACAGTGCTTTTTCTCTTTGGTAATTTGAGAGATCAAAGAGGTTTCTCCTTTTCCAGCTTTACTAGTTAAGACTTAACCACCTGGCCTGGCATTCTAGGACTCTTGATATGCCTGATTTATTAATCTTTACTATGTGAGGACAAACATTCTAGTGTTCAGTCATACTTTTTAGGTTCTTGGAATTTATGTAGAACCAGCTACACTATTGTTTTGATTCCTTTCCCAGCACCTTCTGGTCTTCTCCTGTTTGATTATTTTCCACTCTGATATGTCAGTCCTTTTTGTCTTGTTTTCTCTGCTTTCAGCTGATTCTTCTTAATTGGGAGAAGGGTAGTTACCGGATCCGTCCATTGAAATGTCCTGTAACCAGGACAAAAAGATGAATGTTGATAGTGTATTTTTTCAATGACCAAAGGTTTATCTGATTCATGACGGTACACTAGAAATCTTCTGAAGGAGGGTATTTATTTAAGAGATTGAGCACCTGAACTATATTAGCAAATGGATGTTCATATTATTTGCTGAAGTGTTACGAGCCTGTTGGTCCGTAGAAGATGGAACTTCTTCAGTCTCATGCCTATTTATTACATAGTGCTGCTACCTTCTGGCATGATCAGTGGAGTTGCT
>JAVHNF010025597.1:0-11109 GCA_034783455.1 Micropsitta finschii | reverse complement strand
TTTTCGACACTCTTTAGATTTGCCTGAGAAGCTTTCTCCAAATTAGTCATTCCCAGATTACCAGCAGATTCTGGTTCAGATAAAATTCCTTTTGCTCATGGAGTTGCTTTCATGTTTTCTTAGGTCATCGTTCAATTGGTTTTCTGCAACCTCTTTCTCTAATCTCTGTAGTGTCCCTGTAGGAGGCTGGCCTTTTTCATAAAGATGCTGGTTATATCTTCATTTCTATGAACTATGTAATTTACACTACGGAGCCTAAATTATTTTACCTTGCAGTGAAGTTAATTTTCAGGTGTCCCTGCCCATGGCAGGGGGAGCAGAACCGGCTGTTCTTTAAGGTCCCTTCCAACCTAAACCATTCTATGGTTCTATGATTCTCTTGATTTGCCTGAGTTATTCAGAGGTACATTCTGCTGCCCTGTGTATTTTAATCTTTTTCATGAAGCTTTTTTTATGATGCTGTTTTCCCTGTGGAATGAAGTAATATTGCAGTTAATTTTTAATCCAGAGGCTGCTCATTACATTCAATGCTATTTTGTCCTTCCTTTGGGAAAATTTTAATAATTCTACCGGAATTTTCTGTGAAATTCTTAGGATTAGAGCTAAAAGTCCTTGAGTATTGACTTAATCCATGAACACTGGAATGCATTCACTTTCACTTTTCTGTCCAGTTTTTCTATTTGTACAATTTTTGAATATTTACTAAAATGTCACAGATTTCAGAGAATGCAAATGTTCATCCAGACATCCATGTCAAAAGTGTGTTTGTTTGTTTGTTTGTTGTTTATGTTACTTTCTCTCTGTTTGATTTGGACATTCTAAGTCCTCCTTCAAGAATGGAAATTTAGGCTGGTGAGCTAAATGATCAATTACTTGCTATGAATAGTCAATATGAGCTATTTGCAAACAATGCAGAAGATTGTGGCATGCTTACATAGAAGCGATTTGGCGTAGGCCTACAAATAAAGAAAATCTGTTCGCAAATGATTCATGAACATTAAACTTATAGTAAAGCTTATGTGCAATGTGCAGTTTGACCTGTTATACATGAAATCAAATTTCAGTTGATGTTGCTTAGCCTTTTTGTCAGATTTGACATTCCAGCTTCCTGTAATGACAGCAAAATGGATTTTATTTTGGAGCTCAACCTTCATAAACTGTTTCCATTTTAACTGGATGACTGCTTTATCCATCTACATCCTACATGTTCTTCACTCACAGTGTATTTAATTCCTGTCCTTTAGTATAATTAACTCATTCACTTTTATTTCAGAATCCTCTGCATTTTCATTCCCTGTCATCATACATCTATGTCCTTCAGCTGATTATATGCAAGGACCTAACACAGCCAAAACTATGCACTTGGGCTGTGCCAAGGACAGCGGAATAGTGTAATGTCTATGTAGGAGGGCTCTGTATCTGTTTGCTGTTGGTGTGACAACTGTAGCTGCTCTCCACTGCAGCACAAAAGTGTTCTGATGCCACGTGGCCACCTGGACCCACATAGATCTCTCTCAAGGAAGGGTAATGTTCTGCACCTGCTTCTCCCTCCCTATTGAAAGGTGATTATGTGGACAGCAAGAGACAAGTAGGATATAAAGATATTTTTCCATGAACCTGTGGGACTTAAAGTTGTGATTGTGTTGATGGGCCAGATTTGCTAAGGAAAACTGGATCAGATAGCTGGCCACTTTCAAAGTCAGTTTTCAGCTGGTCTGCAGCTGTCTTTTTATGTAGTTTGGCCTGTGACTCTCCAAGAATGCATTCAAGGATATTTCTGTAATTGGGAGAAAAAACTGCAGGGCGCTATCTGGAAGGAAATGGAATTTTGCAATGGCCAATAAAACACTCTACTGTAAAATGACTGAATTTACTATGCCACAAATTATTAAGAGATTATATATTTATCAGAGTTACTGTACTAATACAAATATTACTTTTTAGGTTTCATAAAAGGTATTATCTATCCTAGTAATTTTTTTGCATTAAAGAAACCTACTGTTGATAGCAGTTTTGCATAGATAAACAAAATGCTTTTGCAACCACAAAAGCCCCTTGAAAGTTGCTGATTAGAACAATATTTCTTTGTATAGGATAGTGTTACTGCCATGGCTTGTATGCCAATAGTAGCATTTTCAGGACTTCTTTGCAGTCAAGCTTTATGGGAAGTGTTTGCAATGGCATTTCTGACTTCCAGATATTTAAACATTGACAAACACAGTCCTCGCAATTGTTTCGTGGTGCTTCTGTAACCTTGTACGCAGGAGCACCCTTTTTAACATTTATGTTCATCAAACACTATCTTTATTCTATGTAGGTGATTTTTTGTTTTTAAATGAAACAGGCAAACCTAGGAACTTTCATACCCTTTGAAGCAAGTGCTTCTCTCCTAAGGGAAAGAACATACTTGCTCCTTTTACACTCACTTGTTCTGTGGGTATCAGAAGGTGAAGAGGAGGGAATAGAAGGTGGAAAATGGTCCCATTTTTAAACTTTTAATTTAAGCATTAATTATCTTCAAAAATTAAAAGAGTTCCTCTGACAATAGCTGCGTAGGGTCTGGTGCTCGACAGGGGCAATGAAACATGAAAAGCTGTAAGTATCTACTCCTCCTCCTTCTCTGTACCTCCCACTGAACATCCTTAACAGAATAAGAAAAACATTTCAGTTAGCAGTCTTTCTGCATTTGAAGGGAACTTGCTATTACATACGTATGCATACATATATGCTTAAAGAGAATAGCCATAGTGTGTCATTACCTAGCAACAGACCATGGAGAAAAAAATTCAGCCCTGATAGACAGTTATTATGCAGATGTTAAGTATTTGTTTGAAACTACTGCCTCTATTCACCATGTCTCAGTATCAGTCGGAAATATCCATATCAAAATCTAGAGGATTATAACAAGTTAAAAATAATCAATAGTCATTTATAATTTAATTTATTACTACTTTCTCAAATTCTAGAAGAGTGCTTGATATAATCAGCTGAAGATATATCAGGATAATTTAATACATTAATAGTTAGAGGCTCCAGTTGAAGCTCCAATTTCTTTCTGGGCTTGATTATAGATCTGTAAAATATTTCTTTCCAGCTACATTAATTGGTAATTTGGCAGAAAAAATTACAGCAAATTAACCTCTAATAATCATATTTTACTAACTGTGTTTGTATCTTCTGGTTTGAGTATGGAAAGACAGAATATTTAAGTGCATTAACCTTAGTCCACAGAGGGTATTACTGAGACTGTTGTGCCTTTGGGATCACTGTCTGGACCCCAGCCTTGGGACCAAATGCTGTGTCCCGCAGTGTTAGCTTTGGCAACTTCTGAACTTCATCTAACTAGGCTCTCCCTGAATCTAGCCTTACACTTAGTTGTTTGGCTTCTTCTGTATTCATCCCTCCCCAGCTGGAAAAATTGACCGGTGAGTCAAATGATAAGGCCACAAATGAAACACACCTTTAGGGGTCAGGCACTAGCTGCAAGTGTGTTTTGGTCAGTAGATGGAGTTTGATCCGTTTGAGACTAGGTCTGTGGATCCAAGCATTGGACAAAGTTCTGCTGGGTACTTATGTGGGAACACAGCTCTGACTGACTAACCTGAAGAAAGTGGTTAGCAATTAAAAAGTTAATTACTATTATCCTTGTGTGGTAGGTGACTAGAGCAGCACTCAAATTACTATGGGATTTGAATGTACTTCCAAAAAGAAGTTTCAGACTATAGTTCTCCATTTAAGATGTGACACATACTATTCTTCCTTCCACTCCCTCCATCTTGTAAAACACACAGAAAGAAAAGGTCCCCAAAATGGTCTGGCAACAGGTGAATGAAGACCTGGAGGCTTGGCTCCCCCCAATAGTTGGAAGTGATAAGGACAACCTTCACCTTTCAATATCTGCCAGATGGTTGCTGCCTAAGTTAAAGTAGCAAAGTTGCAGCTTAACAGGTCACGTTGTTCCTATTTTCATGTATTTACATGCCTAGGGCAATGCAGCGGGTGACAATCCAGACAGTGTGAGGCAGGTAGGAGAGCTACATCACAGGTACACAGCAAATATTAGGCAATGCTCTTCCTGGCAAGTTTTTTAGAAACAATAACCACTTCCTAACCAACATGTTAGCATATGTTGGTTAGATAAAAAAAAAAGCAAACTAATAATAACAACAACAAAATAATAACCGATTTCTAACCAACATATTAATATAAGTAACAATATTTGAACGAGATATTTACACTGCAGTGGGACATTACTAAGTATCAAAAGGCTGAAGTAAGAACTCAAATCATTTTTATCTTGGCAGTTTACTATGTTTTAATTTTCCTACTCCCTGTGTAACCTAAGTTAATTCAATGTGCAACACATAATTCATAACAGCTTTAAAGTATTTGTGTGTATCTCTTTCCGTAATTGAATGTGGACTTTTTCATCTGCAGGAAATTCACAGGTTATTATGGATGTTTAAAGTATCGCATAGCATATTATTTTCCTAAATCTGATATTATTTACAACAGAGTTTGACATAGCTAAAGTGAGTTTAACATTTAGTGTAAACATGAACAGTTGTGCAAACCTGAGCACAGCAGGGAAATGCACTTCTTTGTGGCATACAACATATAACAACACAACAAACACTGGACTGACAAACCCAGATTTCATATTGTCTTTCTTGGGGATGTTATACTGAATTTGACTGTACAGTTTTACTGGAGGACATTTGTTAGATCTTTAACATGTCAGATTCAGTTACTTGTATTCAATGTATTCGCTATTGGCAGTATTCTTTTTCATTGAATTATGCAAATGGTGCAACCAGCTGACCTGTGATTGCAAGAGCTTAGTATGAACCTTTGTTGCTTAGTTTTTATGAGGCTTAAACTTCATCTCTTTTCCTGACTGAATAAACATACTTCATAGAACAAACATTCTAGTGCAGATAGTGTGTTATCCCCCAAAAACTAAAAAGCAGGGAAAAAAAAGGTTAAAACCTGATTTTTAAATGTATTATCTTTTTTTTTTAGATTCCCCTCCCTCCCCCAAATTGCTACCAGTATTTGGCAATAGTTTCTGCCTTCCGAAGTGGTATGCTAGTACTGCTGGTAAGACGATCCATCAGGCCCACAAACAGAACTAGTAAACATTAAAAATGGGAATGACTATTTCTGGAAAAACATTTGCACTATTTATATTTAGTCTAATAATGAAAACTTATGGCAGCAAAACCACTCCAATTCATGCTGAAGCAGTTCACACTGAAGAAATATTTCTGTGGAAAAGATGAACAGAATAGCCAGAAAGAAATTTCTTACAGCTACGAAGACTGTAACAAAAGCAGACATTGTGGCAGTAGAAAACAAATTGCCAGCTATTGTAAATCCTATTATTTTCTCAATGTGCCTAAATAGCACACTACCAGGACTCCTGCTGACACTACTAGTGTGGAAATAGAATATTATTGTGAATGCATTTTAAAAATATTATAGAAGCCAACAGGGTCCACATAACTGTCTATAGAATATGCAATATAAGCTATCAAGCTCTCCCTCTCCTTTAGTGTCAAAAAGCATATTTCTGACACAGAGGGGGTCTGATTTATGATAAGGCCTCTGTTTTACCTCAATAAATATAAGTAAATGTGACTAGTGCTTTTGCAGGGTTAAGAAGGCATTTTTACCACCCGATTTCCATTTGACTCATGCAGTCTGCCACGGTTTTGACATGTTTCAATTTTGTCACAAGACTTTCCCCTACATGTGGCATGTTGTGAGGAAATGTGACATGTCATGGCTGAACATCATATGCATCTCTTCACGCTCACTCACGAGCTGTTAGAGATGATTCCAGGTCAGTTGTCTTGGATACAAAACTGGTGACACTGAGTGCTCAGTGATGCTAAGCAAAGTTTTTCCAAAAGATCTACACAAGAAAGTATTTTGCCCAAACCTCTCCTATCTATCAAAATTCCTTCCTCACCCCATGCTGGATTGCTGGTTTATACATAGCTTTCAAAAGAAGTGAGAGGGGGGGTTTAAAACCCCATTTATCTTTTCTACTGTATAGTTACATTAGAAAACGCTCAGTCATAAAGGTAAGACCAACAGTTCATTTTGTTGGTGACACAGCGAGGAAGGTATTTTCACACACATGCATGACTGCATGCACACACACATATTCTACGCATCTGTACTCTGGGAAACTGAGCTTGCATCACAATATTTTGAAAAGTTCCTGAGTGATTTACAAGCTTCAATGATCAAAACAGTTTGAAGATTTGGATTCTAAAGCAATAGGAAAAATAACATATTTTGCAATAAAAGCTGAAGAGTTAAAATACTGGCAAGTACACAGGAAGACTTACAATTTGCAACTGTAAATTCAGTTCTTTCAGCTCAATTGTTTTCTCTGTCGTATGACACTAGTTTAGATGTTGTCATTCCCCATGGGAGTTTCACACTGTATTAACAGATACAATTAAAAATAGTTTGCTTTGCTTCAGATATGTAACTTCTTAAAATAAATAAACAAGCTGCTACTTAAGGTAAAACACATTGTTTTTAATTCTGATTATTCATATATTCTGTTACCAGTTTCTTACATGACCTTAGAAGTTTAGCTCTTCCAGCTTTTTAACTCAAACTTTTGATAGGAAAAGCAGCCTCTTAAAATCATCATTTTGAATAGCTGGATAACTTGCTTGACATACATGACTTTTAACTCAGTGGCTTTAATATTTCAGATTTTTCCATCATTTCCAGTGTAGAAGCTTTACTGTTATTGTAAAGTGATTTAAATAAATACGTTTCCTGTAGTGGTGGCTGATTTTTATTTGATCCATGTGCATAAGATCTTGCATTTTCAGTTCTTGCCTTTAAATTTTCATGAGTAATTTGTTTAAAATGAAGTTTAAAGTCTTCCATGAGTGTTTGCTATAGGGTTCTGGGGCTGCATGAAAATACCATGTGCATTAAGACTTGTTAATATTGAAGATTGGCAGCACTGGGCTTGAGAATATAACTGGACATAGTACAAATTTCCAGAAGAAATCAGTTTATAATCATTATGATTGTCAAGCCCATTAAAAACTTCTCACAGAAGTATACCTGAATTCTCTTACGTAAAACAACTTTTCCATATAGAATTTAATGCAGAATCATACAAAGATTTGAAGAAAAAGTCTTGCTATGATGGTAGGTAGTTAGAGTTTTGGTTAAGTTTGTAATATCTTCAAGATCTTACGGTGTGTGCATCTGTGTCTCTGTGTTTGTGTACTGAGCAAATGATTTTGCTCCATTGCTACCTTCCTTTCCTTGCTAATATCTGATCTAATGTTTACAGTGAAAATTTCATTGAATATACAGGTTTCAAATGTCTTATGGGAGAGATAAGTGGTACCTTCATAGTAAACTCAGCGCGAATTTCTCATTCTGTAGCATTTCTGTAGCATTTCTTAGCATGCATATATAATGTGGAACATTTAATACAGTACCCAGAGCACACAGAGGGACGTGCAAATATTCACATGAAAAGCAGCATGCATGCAGTACCAACTTCACAAGAGACAGAGAACGGGTATTCAATATGCAAAGTGTAATAAATTTTAACTTGCCTGATAAAAATTTCTCACTCCATTCAAGAAAGAACACATATTTAATAGCATAATATTCATGTTGCATGCAAAATTAATTGCAAACCACACATGATTAAACTTTTACAGCAGATCTCACACTTCTTTATGTTGCCGGAACATTATGAGCCAGGTTATATTAATTCCACATCACAGTAGACATTCTCACAAAATACACATTGTATTGTATCTTAAAAGCTTTCATGCAGAAGGAGTGTTAAATCTCATAATACAAACATCAGGGGATCAGCATGACAAGCTTCTTATTGTAATATAGATTGGACACTCTACAGCTGAGTGAAACCTTAAATGTATATATGGATTCAGAATGGATTACATGAGAATATGTCACACTAGTATTTCTAAGAGCATCCAACAAGTACCAGCCATTTTCTCATGTACTAGCTGGAAAATGCATGGAGTTTACAGTCTTGCATATCCCATACCTCTGTGTCTGCCCACCTGCAATTGCTTTTTTATTTAAAACAAAAAACCCCAAACAAACAAAAAAGAGAAAAAAACGAAACCAAAACCCAAGGTACAGAGTCATTATTAGAAACCTACACAGATGACAGACGAGTAGTTTTTGGATTAGGAAGTAAAAAGCCACTGTGGTACACTTAAACACAGTGGTTAGACAGCTAATGTATCAAACAAATTCAGCAGCTTGGAAATGCTGGTAAGAAACAATGCAAATTCAACAACAGGGATGAATAATTCAATGCATACCCTCAGTGCAAGCTTCCCCGCACAATTTTCTAGCTTGACACAAATTCAAATTTTATAGTGTTTGTACAACACAGGTTTCAGAGCATGCAAAACTCATATTCCATAAATGAAAATTATCTCATATGGAGAATTTCTACTGAATGTGGCTGAATGTGCAAACTGCGTTTTGGAGGCTTGCATGTGTAATAGCTCCAGCCATGGGCTTTAAACTTTGTCTTTAGTTCTCTACTGATATAATCTAGTAAGTAGCATTAAGAATTAGCTGCTGGAGACGGATGCCACCAGTTTACTTCCAGTTGTTTCACATGCATGCTATGAACTTGTCTGCTCCTCCTGCAGCTTCTACAGTCTTGATAGAAGACCGATTTTGAAGAGGACATTGTGAAAGATGTTATATTACATATTTGCAATTTATGTCGCACACATTTCTTTATGACTTGATGCAAATGTACCATCAAAACAGACACGCTAAATAAAAAGCATAAAAAAGATAATTGCATGTATTTATTACTGATGTCTGCTTTGAGTTTGAATGGACAACGCTGTCTTATCAGTATACAGTCTTGCCATCTGACTTGCTAGCTCTTGGTTCTGTCTGAATCCTGATAATTCTTAGGGAGCAGTGAGACATACTAGAGTGCATTTCCTCCTGTCAGCCAGCCAAAGGATTAGTGCCAGAGCTGCTATTCACTCCTCAACCTTAGCATCAAAACAATTTCTAATTTTTTTTTCAACTACAGTTTGAATTTGCTAATGACAAAGGGAACTCCCAGTGGGTGTGACAATCATGAGATAATCAGCTTCAGAGGATTAGAGGACCCCAGGGGTGTGATTAGCTCAGGTTGGCCAAGCCCTCTGTCATGAATTAATTCAGAAATGAATATTTGCATTCCAACACTGCATCTGAGTGAAACCGGTTTCCAGACTAAGAAACATTTTTTCTTTCTCTTTTTTTTTTTCCTTTTTTTTTATTATGGAAAGCAATTCACATTGCACAAGACAATTGGCAGCTGTGGCTAATGAAATGTGAGATGATTAAGCAATAAGGATCTGAATTTTGTGTGATGTACTTCTGCCAATGATCTTTCAACGCAAAGAACATGTTCATTGTTATTTTTAGTCAGTCTTTTTCCTACGCTTTCGTTAAACACTCGATGGAATATTTTCAATTCATTTGATTCCATGGTTGACAATCAGATAACTTTTCCTTCCATAATTAGCAATTATCAACTGTACAGAAATACTGAATGCCGTTGGGTTTGCATAATAAACAAAAAGCAGAAGTGATGGTAGCAAGTTTGCTGAACTGAAAATACATCTTTTGTGCACTTGGCAGCTATTTGGGAATTTGCAATGGTGTTACATACTTATGGACGCGCTGGTGAAATGGCCTGTATGTCTGACAGTTACATCAAATGCAAGCAGGCAAAAGTGTCGCCAACACAGATTTAGCCAATGCATTTGATAAAATAGGCCAGAAAAACATAATCTGACAATGCAACAGTAATTTAAATCTATTTTATCAAATAAAGGAAAATAATTACATGCAATAGGAGAAACAGATACAGATTTGTATGGCTAACTTTTTGCTCTAAGAGAGCAAAGAGGATAATAGATGAATAGCAGCCATGTGGGCTACTTAGTATGGCTTTCATGTGCACTATCTTTTTTATATCCATTTGCCTGCTGGTTCTACAATCTGTTCTTAAGTGTTTGTGATTTCTTGGATACATTTTTTTGCAATCTACTTGTTCTGATCATGTATTTCAATTTCCTTGCCTATAAAATAAAGATGATAGTGAGGAACTCTCTGTAAACAGTGCTTTGAAATTCAGTTACCAAAAAGCTTTAAATACCATCAGTAGACAATTAAGTTTGCTCTTTTCTTTGCAGAACTTACTTTTCTTTAAAAATGTTTATTTTTCTATTTTGACAAAATTAAGAATAATTCCATTCCAGTGATGCCTATGTTCCCACCAGAAATGTTTTTTTTTTAACTGAACAGATATCCTATAGTTCTCATTTGGTATTCTTCCTATTTACAGACTTCTTGTTTTATCAGTCCACTTGTGTCATATCCATCAAATCTTATTTAATCTGTTTATAAAACATTGCCCTTTGCTGAATTTTGTTAGAGTTTTCTATTACATTCCCTGGGAGAAACTGATGATTGTTTTTTGATTCTATTGTCTGCCTAAGTACTCAGTACTTCAAAGCACTCAGCAAAATCTGAACTTGTATTTCTTCACCAGTAGTAGCAATAGTTGTAGCTGTAGCCCTGATGACAGAAAAGCAGTAAGATTGTGTAAAAGCCATTGCTTAAGCCTCCTGGTCTGAGTATTAAATTGTCCTATGCCATGTGGACCTAGAGAAAAGAAACGAATAGAGATTGAAGTTGATGGACTTTCACATTTGTTGAATGTTAACACGTTAATCCAAAACCTGAAGGTTAGCTGCTACTTTGTTCTTAATATTTGCATCTCCCTTGTTTCCTTAGAGCACTTCTGTATTTAATACCCTTTATTAACATTTTAAAAGGAAATTTTAAAGGAGTGTCTATGGTTCTGTATCACTGTTGAGATTCTTCTCCCTTAAATCCCTTTGCAACCTGTTTTACTCTTTTCCTCATTAATCTGTCCTTGAGTATTCTCCCAGCCACCAACAAATTTATCTATGAGTTATATGATTTGAAAACTGTGACTTAAGGTCTGATGTCTCAGTGGTGCAAATATTACCTTATTGTTATATACTGTCA
>JAVHNF010025595.1:0-11433 GCA_034783455.1 Micropsitta finschii | reverse complement strand
TGACAGTTGTGACAAATATATATCCAAAGAAGGAAACTCCAACTTAGACTGCATACTGCTATATAATCTATTCAAGAAATGCCTATGAGTAATAAATATAGTTACATAAATCTGGATCTGGTTTTATGTGATCTGTGAACAAAAACCAGCTAGATTTATCGCAATACTTGACAAACTGTGATGTAAGGGCAAGGTTTCTGATTTAGCAAGGCACATAGGCATGTATATAAACTCTGCCACATTCTCAGGTCTGATTAATTTCTAAGTTAAGCACATGCTTAAATGATCACACTATCAAAAGCAACACTATATTCCTCTTGAAGTGTAAGTTAAATGTGCCAACTTGCACAGGGTTTTAGTTACATTTTGTTGTTCAGCTTACTATTCTGGCCAAATCAGAACCTGGTGGGTTCAGTTCCTATGGAAATAACAAAAAGAGTGACTCAGTCTTTCGCTACTAGATACTGACTTGCCTGGAGGTAAACTAGCAAGCTTCAGCACAGACAATTCAAACAAAGAAAATAGCATGGCTCTACCGCTCTTCACAACAGGAGCAGAAGAAAAAATTGGTCTGATACTTCAGCTCACAAAAACACATATGCCAAAAATCAGTGGAGTTGTAGTGATTTATATCAGATAAGGATCTTCCTAGTATTCTCTACAATACATCTTTACTCAAATATGAGACTGTATACAAAGGAATAGGTGATTCATTAATTTTTTTGAAGCCTGTTATTCTGCCTTATATGAATTTCAGATCTGCAGATAGCAGACAGTTGATTTTTTTTCTTTTTCTTGCTTGGAATTCTTCGATAAACCTTTGGAAGCATTGCATAAGCATTCTAGTACTCCTTGGGCACACTTGTATAACTGTTATACATAAAACACATATTTACTGTGCGTAATAATAAATTTCTATGTAATAGATTTTCAGGGAATCCTTCACTTTTACCAGTGGTAACATATCCCTTTCCCTCCCTATGGGATTTCAAGAACATCTTGCTGTTGAGTAAAAACTTACTTCTTGATTATGTATCACTATTTCCTGGTTAGGTCCCATCACGGGGTTTTCTCAAAGTCTGTCCTTTCAGCAGGAACGGATGAAGTGATTACAGGTTAGGGCTCACAGATTATATTTCTGCTGTGCAATTGCTGTAAAAGGGACTGATTGAGCAACTGAGGTAGTGAAGTCTTCTGCAGCTATTAAGCTATTTATATAACATCCTGCTTTTCAGAACATCCATGATCTTCTTGCTAATTATAAGAGGATAGCACCCATGCCTATATCCATACAAATGTGTTATGAGGCAGCTACTGTTTTACACAGGCAAAATACTTAAAACTAGAATATAAACAATTCCATATACTACAATTTTTAAAGGCACTGATATAGCATAAAATTCTCAGTCTGCACCAAGTGAGACAGATATATACTCTTGCTATACTGGTGCACCCAAAGATCCATAAACAGCAACTGACAACAGATGGGGTAGTGCCATTTTATTTCCATAATCTGAGGGCAAAGCAAATGACAATTAAGCAAAACAGGGCTCTGTGTAGATGCACAAATAAAGCAGTTATCTTAAGAAGCAGAGTTTTCTTTTTTTTTTTTTTTTTTTTTTTTTTTTTCTTTTTTTTTTTTTTTTTTTTTTTTTTTGTGGTCTCTTGCTTTTATCAAATCATTTTAATAGTTTGGAGAATCCAACAAGATGAGATTTCCTGGACTGAAAATTAGCTATTAGAAAAACTTCTATCTCATTGGACAACAAGATTAAAGACAAAAATATCCTTGCCGCATTGTCTCTGGCAAATCATCTCTAGGGAGAGGGGTGTCTGCTTTAGGGGAAACTAGCTTGAGTGAAGAAGGCACCGTGCACTTTTAAGTAAGACTTCAGATTTCTTTCTTCTTAACCATGGCTCCTATAGCATGAACTTCCTGAAATTACTTTTTTCCTCCCAGTGATGATTCCCTGGAGACCTTCTGGTCTCTGCAGTGGGCCAGGACACTCCTGAGGAAGTTCTTTGGTTTATTTATGCTTTTTCTGATAAGAAAACATCAGATTAATGGATGCTAACATTTCATGCATTTGGACAAGATTTTAGAGTAGAGCTGCAATAGTCTCAAAAAAGTACTGGTACTTAAGCAGTACAATGAAACCAACAATTTTATCATCACTGCCTTGAAACCATTAATTTAATCACTATGATATTATATATCTCTATAAATAACAATAAAAACACTTTTTAAAGTAGACACACATTTTACATGTTATGAATTTAGTTTTAGAATAAATTGAATCTGCATCTGTTCTTTTTTCATCTAACCTAAATGACATAAATCTAATTTAATCTGAAATTAATCAATCAGCATGTGCCCAGTACCATTTTATGACTGTCAATAAAAAGTTGCTATCGCTACTTGTAATATTCATGGTAAAGCAATATATTACCATACCTTTATAATAAAAGGTTATTGTATGATTATTAACCTACTCATCAAAAAGAAAGTGTCAAACTTTGTGAAATATTGCAAGCCAAGAGACTTAAATTTAGTCCTGGAAAATAAAGTGACTGTACTGTGCCTTATGCAAGCATTCATCACTTCGTAATTGATGGTTACAGCAGAAAAAAACAGGGAAGATTTATGGTGATATACTAGGTAATTTACCTGTCAGATACTTATCTCAAAAGATACCCTCTCATGAGGAAACTATGTTGTGATGAGAACAATAGCTTGATTCTGGTTGCTGGGTGTTCCTAAACTGATCCAACTAAACCAGCAAATGGATAGCTGTATTATACCCTGGCTAGGTTTTGATTGACCTTTTTGCTGCTAAATTGGTCTTTATGGATTATTAAAACTGAAAAAATGTCTAATTTTAGGGGGGTTGTTGCATTTTACATAAAAAACATTTTTGTTGCAGGTCATCTTTATTTCAAGATGATCGTGAGTGTATATAATGTATACCTTACGTAGGCCTGGGAAAAATATCAGTGTGTTTGCACTTAAAATACTCCTACTGTTTATTTGGTTCATGTCTTATTCCTTCTCTACTTTTCAGAAGTGTAAAACCATCCAGAATGAGTGCAGAAGTATGTGGAGTTTTCTCCAGATTTTCTTGTCCTACAAAATGTTATACTTAATAATGTTGGAAAGCTTTCCTCCTCTGTAAGCCCAGGATAGCAAGGCTTTGCTTAGACCTGAATGGCTTAGACCTGGATGTGGCCCTTTAATTTGCTTTTAAATACTTTCTCAGTGTTCAGATGGTCTCAGCTACGTCAGAAGCTGTCTGATTTCTGTCTCTTCACAAGACTACAATCACTGGCATTTACCAAAGGATATAATTCTTCCTTCTTTAAACCCAAATAGAATTTTGGCACATTGTCTGTCTATTGCATCTTGTATCATTATAATTGCTAGGATCTGAGCCAGGAAAAGATCTAGAGTGCTATTTTAATGACAGTGGCATGATGATATATTGTGATATTAAACTCTAGCTGTAACTATAGAAATACTATTTCTTCTTCAAAATCTTTCTTACGTATTTTTTATACTCAACTTCTAAAAAAAAAAAAAAAAAAGAAAAACAACAAAATCCCACCTAAACCCCAAACTTCCTTTACATGTGCTTCACAAAATCAAAGCTTTCATTGCCTGAAAAGCATTTTTTTCTTAAATTATTGCTCTTTCTTTCTCTGGACAAATTCTTTGATTTTGGCATGTGCTGTCTTTCTAGAACTTTTGTTTTTTTTTCTAAATGAGCTGATTTGAGTAAAACAAAGGAAAAAAAAAGTTATTTTTTGACAGACAATTGCTCAACTGGTTCATTTATGTAAAGGAGCAGTTTAGCAATCTTTTACATGGGCAAGCCTCCTTCTGAATGGCTTACAAATTTATTATAGATCTCTGGTTTATGACATTTATTGTTCTTGAAAAAAACAAATGTTCTATATAGTGCTGTAAATCAATCATCTGAAAAGGTAGACCTGAATGCTCAAAATTAGCATGAATCTAATTTTGTTATTTTCTTTGTACAAGTGTCTACTATATGACCTTCACCCTCTTCCTTTATTTGTAGATTGAACTAATTCTCAGCAGACTTCCAATACTGCATCTAAATGTATTGGGAAAAGCTCCCTTGAATATGGAAAACTTTGAAATTAATGAACATTGGCAGGATGTTGAAATATGATCATGAGCTTCAAGACTCAAAAGTAACCTCCATCCTTCCATTCAAAATGTGAAATAAACACAAGCATCTCAGAATAGGTCTTCTGACAGCAGGTTTCACAGGCTGTTACCACAAAACAACTAAAGGGGGTATGTGTGTGGGCACTGTGGCACATTAAGGTACAAACCATCTTGTGCTACTCTGCCCATGCTCTGAGCTTGCTGAAGATGAGTCAGGCCTCATCTGACTGCCACACAATCACAGCATCATGGCCAGGGCAGCTGCAGGGAAAAAAGGTCACTGAGACAGTCCTGCGCTACGTGGCTATGCAATATTTTTCATACAAAAATCCGTATGTGTGGTAACTCATTGGATTACTAATAAAGATCGTCCTTTTCCATGACCCCACCATTTCAGCAGGTCACAGCTCTGGAAATAGGACTTCTGAGAGAAAGCATTAGCCTGAGACACTCTCTTCCTCCCCCACACCTGACTCCTGTAACACAGGAGTCAGTCCTGACATAGAATCATAAAATCACAGAATGGTTAGGGTTAGAAGGGACCTACACTGCTTCCTGTCCCATGTCTTTGCATTTTCATAGCTTTTCTGTCCTTCTCCATCTTGCTGAAGACACTATTACAGGTTTTTTTACCTCCACAGGGTTGCCAGGCTCATAATACATGCAAAAACCCCAATGCCAAGCAGCTTAGACTGATCCGGATTCTCCTCCACTCACCTATTACACTTACAAGCTCTAAGCAGGGCCCATGGATATAAACAGTCTGAAAAGCACAGAGGTGGTCACTCTGCTCTGTCGTGGCACACAGAAATGTTGTGAGATTGTGATGAGCAGAGGAAGTTGCAGGAAGATGAGAGAGGAGTAGGAAAAGACTTTACTTCCACTCCCATCATGCTGCCAAAAGATGGCAAGGGCAAAGGTAGGAAAAGAGCTACACAGAGGAACTGGTGACAATATGCTAGGTCCTGTCTTAACAATATGGGAAGGAGAATGTGACATCCTGTGCCATGGTCCCTAAAAGAAAAAGAAAGTTCTCTCTTAAAATCTGAATGTGATACAAAGTCAGAGACCAGGGAACATTTCTGAAGTCTTGCTTGGCCATATTCCGTAAGGAATCACGGTTGAACTTGTCTTTCCAATGACAATTTGAAACAGGGATAGTCAGGTACATGGCTTGGTGTCCCAGTAACCAAGATAAAATAATTGCATCTACCAGCTCCCTGATCCCGTTGTGTTTTAAAACTATTGCAGGTTCACGCACAATAACAAATAGGAGACAAAAAAGGATATTTGTTTGGGTGCAGTCTGCTGGAGAGGCCAATGTTTGGAAGCAATTTAGTTTTTATTAAGTGCTCATCTTGAAACTTCTTTGTAAAAGAAATGTAGGGGGGGATCGGTGAGGGAAGGGTTGGGTTGGGTTGGGTTGGGCTGGGTTGGGTTGGGTGTTTTTCAGTTATCTAAGGCACATACCTTTTTTTAAAGAACTCCTATGAAATTTGTTTAAGAGTGTGCTGAATATCTTCTTATTAAGATGTTAAGAGGTCTTTACTCGGGTTTTATAGCTTTGAAATTCTCTCCAGAAAAAGAACTCTAAATCACAGCAGTCAAAAACTGCTATAATATGTAATGTTTGGAAAAACACTGATACTGCAAAGTTCACCTCAAGTGGTCCTGAAGCACACCACTTAGTGAAGAAATGCAGATGAATCTTAGAGATATAAAAAGAAGCCAGTCTGCCATATTTACTGACTTTGAGTAGCACCTTACTGTGCCAGCTGTCCCATTGAAGAAGAGACACAGAAAATGAATTGCTAACTGAAACAAATAAAAGGTTTCCTTTTAAAAAATAGCGATGAAGGATGTACTGTGTTCCGAGTCCTTCATAGATTCTTCATAGAGTTTGCATTAAGTGCTAGTCTTTCCTTTGCTTTCAATTGTACATTTGATGCGTTTGAGGAAAATTTCACAGCAGCATCATTGAAGTTCAGTGAATTAAAAAAAATAATTATTTCTTCCATTGACCGTGATCATCCACCCAGTCTGATCCTTCCTGTTTTCAGAAAGACAAACAGACTTTTTGGTATTGTACAGTTGCACAAGTAACAGCTCTTTTCCTCATGGCTTTACCAATGGCAAAAGGCAGAAACAGGTGCTAAGTCCCAAGACACTACAGCAAGGACAATTTGAGTCATAACTGGACATCATCATTTACTGTTACAATGAGATCTGACATCAAAATGAAGGAAAAGAGGATTCCTGGTTGTTTGCAGAGCAGCTAAGGCAGGAGAAAGAGATCACTGCTGGCCAATGCAAAAAATTAAGGTGTTCACCCAGGATGGGTGCAGAGGGCTGACAGCAGAGTGCTATCAGATGAGCATTTCTCAGGATGTCCAGCACTTCACACCACAGAGAACACACAACAGCCCATGGAATTACATTGGGCTCCACTTGTACCTCCACATAGCACCAGTGTATCTGGAAAGAGCAGTTGAAGACTTTGAAATAAAGACTCGTTACAAAAGCTACAATAATAACTAGTCTTACCTAACCCCACATAAAACAACATGGTAGCATCAAAAAACTGAATCTCTAATTACCTCAAATTAAATGCAGATATGCTCTAAAAACTCAGTGTTTTCCCAGGATTTTTTTTGTTAACTGATATAATGGAATGTAAGAAAGCAGAAATATATTTAATAAAATTAAAAACTATGGAAAAGATAGGTCTGAAATTTCCTCTCTCTCTTTCTATCTGCCTCACTACCCAAGAACAAGATGCTCAACAAAATTGAAGGTGAATTATTGCAATGTCTCCATCAGGAGGGTTTTATGCTTTCAGTAACTGTTTTATAGAGAAAACCTGAAGAGAATGTATAAAGAACTTTAGACCTGTTAAAACAAATTTATAAATATGTATAAAGAATGTATAAAGAACGTTAGAGTTGTTAAAACAAATTTAAAACATATACAAGATAACACTATCATTTTCTCCTTTGAAGAAAATATTTTCTCCTTTGAAGAACTTTCACATTCAAAGGTGAACACAGCTTTCTAAGTGGAGTATTTTTAGCACTCTTTTACAGTTGTTAGACTTTTATCTTTAAGAGTGTTCTAACCTTGGTTTGTATGTTTATAAGTCCTGAGTGTTTCAGTATTGTCAGCCTCTGCCCACAGTACTATGCTAATTCTGAGCAGAATGACTACATGCACTCAAGACATTTTGTACTGCCTTGCCAATGTACCTCATGGCATGCCTTCAGTGAAGGAAGCATTGAGTCTGAGTCAGTATTTACTTAAGTTCAGATCTACTGCCAGGTGAGCTCATGTTTCTGCCACACAGACTGGAAGATAAGCTGTCCCCAGAGGTCACATTCAAGTGTCAGCCAAATTTGGCAATGCCCAGTCTTTTATAACTACTCCTGATACAGTCAGCAAATGTCATCTCTTTTATGACATTAAGTGTGCATTAGGAGTTTTATGTAGACTACCAACACAATTTCAAAAATGAAAAGATCTCAATCAAGACTAAGCTACATCTGACTTGGACTATCATGAAATTTGAATGCTTTGAAGCAAAGATCCTGAAGCATCCAGTTTGCATGTTTAATCCCTCTGTTCAGCTACCATATATCCAACGTCTTTTTTTATGTCAGACTACAGGAACTATTTTATGTCAGACCCCAATATATTTTTAGTCTACATCACTATTTGTATGGCAGTATTTGAACCTGACTCTTACTGTGCGGGGTACTGTACACAAGAATGTCTTTAAGGGGTTTGTAAGCACGACCAGAGACAACAGAATATAGGCAGATAATCTGGAATGAGCATTTAGACATGTTCCTGTCAGAGTACAGCAGGATTTCTCATATAAAACAACGGTTTAGGGTACTTGTACTTATATATTAGTGCTAGCTTTCTGAGAAATAAAACTTTCAGAGTATACTTCTTCCAGTCTACACTGCTACTGCTAACGAAAACTGAATGATGATGAGATCAGTATATAGTCTTGTGGCTTAGACAATGTTCTCACCCTCAGCAACAGTACAAGGCTGCATCTAGAACACCCTATACCCATTCTGGTTGTATAGCAGATTTCTTGAAAGTAATTCTTGCATTATATAAATGTAACAGGCAAAGCCTAGTGAGAAGACTGTGTAGCTCAAGGGCTGGCATCAAGGAGCTTGTAAGAAGGACATCGGATAAACAAAGAGGCATATTCATTATGTACAGTATACAAAAAAAGGCATTTCACTAGCCTTTAACAGAAGAGAATTTTTTTTGTTGTGTTTTTTTTTTTTTCTCTTGCTTGCTGAGATCTTGCAAATATTTATAGTACTCAAAGTTTATAAAAAAATGACAGAACTAAGTTTGCAGTATTTGTTTTCCTTATTTCCCTGGACAACTGTTCATTTCAGATACCAAATATGTGTAGATAACATTAAAGAATCTCAAGGAAATTTGTTCTCTGCAAAGCAGTAGCACAACATGGAGATTTATTATTGCATTATAAAAAAAAAAAAATCAAGGGTGGTTTGATTTCTAAAGCAGCTGTGGATTAAATAGATACAATTGTTTTTTCTTTGAAGAAATTAAAACTGTACGGTTTTTAGCTGACAAAATTGATTATTGAACACAATAGCTTACAGTGTACCTAAATTTACTTGCAATACCCAAATCATAGAGAAAAAGATGTCCAGTAGTTAGTTTTGGAATATCTAGTTAATTTAAACAGAAAGCCTTGAAAATATCTGTTTACTTCTGCAGCAGGCTTCATTGAAAGACAAATCTAACACATAAAAAGATCAATCACCATCCTCAAAAATTCCCTCTTACTGTTTGCCTTAATCTTTCACACAACAATCTTTTGTTGTAGCAAGGTAGCAGAACTTTGCTGTACTTAAGCAAGGATGCAAGGCTGAGCAGATATTGAATTACCTGACCATTCCCATTTCTAAATTGATGGAATTGCTCCTACTATATTGCTGATTGGAGGGAAGGTAAATGAAGAAATCTTGGAAGGCCCTTAAGCATTAAGTTGTACTTAGGGTGCAGTTGCCTTGCAGTCATCTCTTGCAGACACCTCCACAGTTTTTTACTACCCTTTTGGTGATATGGTCTCACTATATGTGAGAAGACACAAATTATTCATCCTATAGAGACTCTGACTTTTGCTGCAAGGGCAAAGATCTTTAGCCATCTCAGTCTCTGAAGGTGACCAAGCTGTCACATGGATGTCGGACAATATTGATTCATAGAATTCTTGTCCATTCCCAGGACTTATGTTTCTACAGAATGCATGCAGCCACTGACCGGTGGGATACAAGGTTGGTTGCACCAACCAGGATACCAGGCTGGTTGCATACATTAATTCATAGTATCACAGAATCATAGAATCATAGAATAGTTAGGGTTGGAAAGGACCTTAAGATCATCTAGTTCCAACCCTCCTACCATGGCCAGGGACACATCACACTAGACCATGTCACCCAAGGCCTCATCCAGCCTGGCCTTGAACACCGCCAGGGATGGAGCATTCACAACTTCCCTGGGCAACCCATTCCAGTGCCTCACCACCCTCACAGTAAAGAACTTCCTTACATCTGTATCATTATCTGTATTATTTGAGTGCCTGTTTTTCTTATTCCTCATTTCGGATCATTGTTTATTGATACAGTGATCTGGGTTGCCTTCGCTCTCCACTCCCAGGAAATCATGGTATTAGTGATAAATGCTGATGCTGCCAGTAGCATCTGAGCATTTACTGCACAGTGTGAGCTCAAGGGACTCGAGTGTCCTCTTAAGAGAGCTGAGGAGGTGGCTGGCAATGAGAAAACACCTACACTCAGCTCTGCAGCAAAACGAGATACAAATCAAATGCTTTCTTACCAAATGGAGAAACTCAAAGGGCTTCTTTGCTGACCAGACGTGTTGAGAAATGGAAGGGGAAAGCAGAAGCGGAGGAGTATGTCAAGGGATCTATTGATGTGCATACAATGTGTAATGAACTGGTGGCTGGGACGTAAATAAAAGGGGTATTGGAGATGGATTTAGCTGGACTCCAGCTCTCAGACACTCAAAGTGCTGGAGTGGGTGAGGAAAGGAATTAAGCTTTAAATGTAGGAAGGTTTTGCTTTTGCTTCAGACTGAAAATAGATGCTTTTCCTTTCTTTCTCTGCCTACACTGGTGGGAATGCTGCTCTGGTGACTGCCCTGAGGACCTCCCCTCATTATGCCACTTCACCATTACCCTGCAGCCCTGCTTCCCCAGCCAGCATTGCCCAGGGTAAAAGAGGATGGAGGAGGGCTGGCTCTCTGCTCCAGGCATGGGAACTGAGGCTGCAAACAGAGTGTGGGTTTTGCTGCTGCTCCCAGTTTTTGGTGAGAGGACACAAGGGGACACCTCACACAAGGGGACTTGGTCATCACTTGGACTGCCCTGTGCACCTTCCAAAGCCAAGATCCATAAAGTGCAGACAAGGCACTGGTGACAGCAGGCTTTTTCTCCATAGAGGATGATGTACCAGTCGAGACCTGAGGAAGCAGCATCTTGAAGGACTGCAGGTAAAAGGCAACTGAAAACATCCAGATACGTTGTAAGAGGTTGAAAGAGAGGGCTGAGGCTGAGATGTTGGGAAGGGCAGAATGCTTTCTCTGAGAGAGATTAGACTCTTGGGACAGGGTTGCACATCCTCAGTTGCTCAGTGCAATTCACTGAGGATGAGCAGTGTTTTGGAAAGGGTGCTGTGTGTGAAGCACCTGCTCTGCACTAACATTAAGGGTATTTATCTTGCGGGTAGCTCCCCATCTTTGATTTCCCCTGAAGAAAAGTTAATCTTTTTCTCACTTTCCTCCTGAAATGTGATTATTTGAAGGGATTCGGGAATTGCCTAGTTTAGGGAAAGCTTCCTAGGGAAAGCCACCTGTAGGGAGCTCAGCATGTCAGCTTCTGTTTGCTGTGTGCTGCACCCGTGACAGACCTGGCCTCCCAGCAGCAAGGGAATTGCAAACCCAAACCAGTGTCCTGGGCGGCAGTGCCCCATGCACATCCATGAGGGATCCAGCAGTGTGATGAGCAGAAGCGAGATGGGGTCAGCGGAGCAGGTTTCTCCTGAATTATAACCTAGTCCTTAGTTCTATTAGGGACAAAACGGAGGTTGAGCATTTTTATCCTTACTTTTCATTGTTTTCCTTAGGTTTAGTAATGTTCTGCTGCTGCTTCTCATTGAGCTGACTGGGAG
>JAVHNF010025590.1:8575-20046 GCA_034783455.1 Micropsitta finschii | reverse complement strand
CAGACATTGTTCTTAACACACAAAGGAGTTCAAGGATGTGGCATCAGTGTGTTCCCACCCACCATTTGCTCTGATGGTGTTAGATTCTCTGCAAAAACACATGCAAGTCCCAGTGCAAGTATTGTGCTTGTTGTATTTTTAAATCATGTCTTTCAGTAATGGTAAATCAAAGATATTCAAAGTTGAGTAAAAGCTTACCCTTTACAAAATCTATGTGAAAAAAAAAACCCAACCCAAAACTGCTGCCAACCAACAAATAGAATATAGCACAGACAGCATTTGCTATCTTTGTTTCACAGAAGCAACATTTTATAGTCCAGGCAGCTTCCTCAAGAGCATGCATCATATGCCTTCCAAACATACATTTGCACAGACACATAAAAGCTCACCATGCTGGATTTAAGGATCTCCTTAAGCATTCTGTCGAAAAGGCAGCAAATGGAACAATAGTGGATATAGCTAATCAGTGAGAATATCAATATTTGCTTTTTCAAACACATTAGATATTTATTAAAATTGATGGAAATTAGTGTAAGACTAGGAATAGATTTCTACAGCAGCATTAAATAAATAGATTCCTGGTTTTATGTTAGTATTAAATAATTACTCAGACAGCATGTGGTATTTCTTCAAAGCTTAATTTTATCACAAAATAACAAAGGCTTCAGCAGGTGAATTACCTCCCTGTACTTATTTTATAAGAATATTATATAGGACCTTATTAAATAATAATAGTGTAATTGGTATACCAGTAATATTTGAGACAGCACCAATTATGGCTAGCTGCATAACTGTAGTTCACTTTATTTTTGTAACGTTATTTTTTGTGTTTGGCAAGTAAAAATCACTATTTCAGCAAGACTTCAGTTCTTAAACAGCAAAGGTGGTCTTATGATTAAGACACTACACTTAACCTGGATCTGTGCAGAGAAAGACCTTGTCCATGAGAGGCATAATCCATATATCAAAAATATCAAAAGTGAAATATCAAAAGTCCCAAAATTCAGTCTGTTATTGCTGAGTTTAATGATAGTTCACAATCTGAGACAGATCTTGAAAATAAATAATGTCACTAGCTTTAAATTTAATGTTTTAAAAACAGGGGTTTACTTGTATTTTCAATTTTTAACCTCTAGGATTCATATTTTCAAGCTGTTCTGTAATCAAAAAAGTGAGAAGAATACTTTAGTATCACACCATGTTTTTTAAGTCACAGGACATTCAGAAGAAAAGGCTTCAAAGGAAATCAAAATAACAGCTTATTTAAAGCTTGGTTTGCTTAAACCAGTTCAGATATATTCTAGAAGAATATAATAACAAGTGAACTATCTCATGTTTCTCAGCCAAACCGACACGTTCATCAAAACCCAACTCATTATAAAAGAGGTAAAATTTAAAATAAATTATTATGTTGCACATATCAACATATCAAAATACTTAAAAAGTGATATATCAACATAAAAAAAATTACAAATAATTCTGGACAACCTGACACATCTTTAGAAGTCTCATTTTTGGAGATGATTGCTCAAAAAAACCCATTGCTTATGTTGAACAATTAGAAAAATAAACTATTATACAGGTTTCTTTTGATTCCTTTAGAAGTTTTAGTAGATAGGAAATCCCAAAAGGTTTTCTCTTCCTTGTCACACCTATTGTTTCTATGCAGTGACAATACAGAAAACCTGGTAGCAGCCTAGACATGACCCTGTAGTAACCCTGATGTATGCACTTCTCTGATTGTCTCCTTTGGACTGATCCAACTGCTTGTCCAAAGATCCAGTAAATATTTGCATGCACAGAGTAAGGTAGTGGCACTTTAGGTGTAGAGCTGGTAACAAGACACAACATCTCAGCTCTGTGTCAACAGTGAAAAACAAACAGTGGCTGCTAGTGGAGAACATCAACTTTAAGGCAACAGTCAGCCCTCAGTCAGGTACTCATGACCGTGACCTACACACTTTATCACATTTTGATCTGCATTGTGAAAGCAGAGACTACAGCGGTGGCTGTCCAAAGTGTAGCCTTGAGGGCTCACTGGTCCCAAAGGAATATTCTTGGTCCTCCTCTCTTATGTTCCTTCTCAATCTATTTCACCACTTTATGCAAACACGATAGAAGCCACATGAGGGAAGATGAAATACATCTATGTAATTGCTGATCTCAAAAACATGCCAACTTTAAAATTCAGCTTGCAATACAAGTGCAAACACAAAGTTTGCACACATACTTTGTGCATAATGTTTGCACTCTTACTGTGGTAGGAGTACAAGGAATTAGGTAGCAAGAGGGACTATAACCTTAGGCACTGAACAAATTAAAATGCAGTCAAATTTAATAGAACTCCAGAATACTGCATTTTACCACGTGCACCTATTTTTCTGTCCAAGAAGAATCCTATTTAAACAATAGCAGCAATGTTTTTTCTAACTGAGCTCAGGCTCTTCGTCTGCCTTACAGTTCTACCATCCGCCCTGAACAAATGCAGAACAACTTGTGCTGCAGTAAATTACTTGTGCCTGAAATAGTATGAAATACTTTGCTGAAGGGAAGTAGCTCTGTACAAGAGCTTAAAAAATGGGCTTTGTAGAGTCAAGAACCTGTCTAACCTGAGACGAAAAAGAACTAAACAGAGGTCTTGCATATTCCTCAACTAAGACTTAATTAACCTTTATTAATTGTCAGTTTTTCTTCAACCTCCTGCAGAAAGCACTTTGGGCTGCAGTTTCATATTGATCTGCTCATTTACTACTTTTCACCAAGGATCCATGTTGCTAAATATCTTAATATCAATGTTTTAAAAGGGAGATTAGAAAACACTATCCTTTTCTTTGCCCACTCTATTTCATTTACGTAAAATGAAGATTTTCATAGTTTGACAAAAAATACAACCCAGCCTAGGCTGAGGGCAAAGACAGCCCAGGTTTGTAAAACTTCAGTGAAACCCTTGCACTTTTTGGCAAGTTTTGGATCTCTACTGGAGCAACTCCAAAAAGGCGTTTTATTACAATGCATTGCACAGTCTCAGTGATGATGCAGACTACGTTTGTATAGAATTTAAAAGAATGTGAAGGCCAGATTTTGTTCTATCGCCTTCTACAGAATTTAGTAAGAGCTGCTTGTCAAACCATGCTGAAAGAAAACAGAACATCCTCAGCAAAATAGGTAGCTATCCAAGATGAGGGCTTGAAAGAAGAATCTAGGAGCCATAATTAAGTAAGCGAAAAGGTGTAAAAATAAATATTTATTATGAGCTCAAGAAGGATTAGAACGGTAAGTAGCTGAAATTCTTTCATCTCTCCCCTTTTACCCATATAAGTCTCAGGCAGGGCATTACAAGGTTCATGTGTGACAGCTTGAGTGATAATTTTAGAGCAAAGGGGGTGGCAAGGAATTTTGTGATCAATGTCTTGCACTGGTTGGTGGCTTCAAGATTGTCAGGAAGTAACATGCTAAAGAGCAGAAATCAATATTCACATCTGCAAGTAACAAAGATCACATGGCACTTTATAAGAAACAAAAACCTCTGCAGAGCACATGACAGAATGGGATCGGAGCAAAGCTTCAGTATGTTTTGTGGTTACAATTTACTCAAAAATTCTTCCCTGTGAGGGTGCTGAGGCGCTGGCACAGGGTGCCCAGAGAAGCTGTGGCGGCCCCATCCCTGGCAGTGTTCAAGGCCAGGTTGGACAGCGCTTTGAGCAACCTGGTCTAGTGGAAGGTGTCACTGCCCATGGCAGGGGGTTGGAACTAGATGATCTTAAAGGTCCCTGCCAACCCAAACCATTCTGTGGTTCTGATTCTACAAACAAGAGGCAGAAAGGAATTTTCTTAATACTTCTCAAACTGTAGCTGGACATCAATGTCACAATTGTATCTTCTCTTGCATATTCCCAAAGTTTCCCTGGGCTTCCTCCTCTTGTCAGCATTGCTTTCTGCTCGTCTATCCCTCCCAGTCTTTCTGCTGCTTCCTCACTCATCCCCCCCACTTCAGTAGTGATTTGTGCCCCATATTTCTCCAGTACTACTACCTCTTCCACAGCTGCCCGCTAGTAGGTTCAGCAGTTCCGGCAAAAAGTCCAAGCTATTAAGCCCTCTTGTGAACTGTTACAATGGGAGCAAGGAAAGTGGGATGAACAGAAAAATGATTGACCTGCCACATGTGGGGACAGTGTGGAGCTTTGACAGCACTGGATTTATTTCCAGGCTCTGGAAAGTGGCATGCTATTGCAACCAACTTTTTTTTATTACTCTATAATCTTTTCACTTAAACAGCATACAATTCCTACAAATTCTCTTTCTACTCCTAAATAATTTCATACTCTTCCTATTTTTATAACTCTCCTTTGTCCCCTCTCCAGCATTATGGTTTCCCCATTACTATGCCATCTCTTTTTTTTCCAACTTTTTGCATTTTAACTTGCCTTCATTTCTCCAGGATTCTAGAAGAAGAAACCCATGAGAACTGTCTCTGTCCAACTTACGTAGCTCAAGACTAGCTGCAGTAAAGGCCTTCCTTAATGTCTGATACAGTATTTTGTGGCACACTCATAGTGGCAGAAAGTCTGACTATGTTAGCTTAAAATTTAGTGAAAATTATTAGCATATAAAATTCCTTACTTTTTTTCTCATGAAAAGTATAAGAGGTATAGAGCCATAGCGATTCTCTTCCTTCCTCCAAACAAGAAAAAGGTTAAGTCCGTGTGCCAAATAATATACCTGCTATATTATTGAAGTTTAGTATTAATTAAATACTGAAACACCACAACATAACTAAAGAATGAGCCAGAAACTCAGAAGAAATTTTCCATCCAAACTATTTAATAATGGTAACATTAAGATCTTAACCTGGGAGATATGGGCACCTGGGCTGGGGCCTGATAAAATGCAAATTGTGATCAATTCCAGTGTGATCACTGTGCTGTGATCCAAGAAGGGAATTCCAGAAGAAAATTCCAGCCAGAAAATAAAATTTCAAGTTCTCTGCCCATTCAAATATATAGCCTGCAGGTCATTTTCTTTCTTGTAATACTGCAGCGCATATTGAAAATGCAGATGTTTTTTAAAATCTTTGTTCAAAACTTGACATGTTATTCCTCAGAAATGAAACTAAAGTATTAGCACTTGTACAACTGCACAAGATCAAAGATACGTAAGAAGAAGCATAGCCTTGATGTGACCTGAATAGTGGCAAAAGCCATTCTGAAGTCCTGGACTGTGACATTGCCTTTCCAGTTCTTTTTGATCTCACATAAGAGAAAGGAAGGAAGAAACTGAAAAATAAATGTGGTTTGTAGTATGACTGCAGAAGGGAAAAACTTGGAACTAGTTAGTCCTAGAAAAGGTACTGTTGCTCTAGGAACAGGTGCATTCTGAATGTCAGACCATAGAGTGGGGCTTGCAGGGTAACTATGCTTCCCAGGAAGTCTGTATCTGGAAAAAAGAGCCAACAGTAAAATGAAAGATTCAATTATGCCATTTTACTAATACAGAGGACAAAGCTGCATTTGGGAAGGGTGATATTTTTCTAGTAGAAAATATTCCTATTTAAGTAAAAATCAAAAGAATAGCACAAAAGCATAACAAGATAAGAGATACAAAGGAAATAAATAACCTTTTTCTTTAAATGAAGCAGAACTGCAAGAATGGAAACTTGGATGACGGTTTAGGTGATGAAAAAATATTTGGGTGATGAAAAAATATTTATATATCTAAAGGCAAAAATAATCACTTAGAGGATGTATATTTTCTGCTTTTCAACATTATGAATTGAGACAGCCGTCTACTGAAACCATATCCTTGTTTAATGTAAACTGAAATAAACAATATCAAATTTGTACCAGCTCTGTAACAGATGATGATCTCATTTTATGTGCACTGCATATTTTTATAGCCTTTGTGTATTTAGCTATAGGAGCCATACTACATGCACTTGCTTTCTACCGAATAGTAACTGGCTTTCAAATACCTTATCTGCTCATTGAAATCAGGCAAGGGGGAGGCAGACTCATATACTTGCTGATAGACATTGCAGCATTACAATGTAAGGAAATAAAGTAATGCAGGATTAACTGAAATCTTTTTAGAGGCACTGCTCCAAGTTTTCTATTGCTCTAAGCAGCATCTATAATGTAGCAGTGCCAGTTTACTCTTCCTGCACACTAAATGTACAAGATTCCGGGGGTAACTGTTTCTTTTATTACAACATTCACATTTAGAATTATATGCATTAGTTAACTTGCCAGATATAAGCTGCATACCATACTTCAAGCCTGCTTTCGGTTGCACTGGGGGAACTCCTTAGGCGACAAAGGGCCTAACAGACTGCAGATACATATGAATTAATACTTGTTTTGCACAGCGTATGAACTGGTCACAGCTTACTGCAATTTATGCCTAGCAATGCTCTCCAATCACTATTTTCATGGGTTTTATCCTATAACCAGCCCCATGACATAGCTGTAATGGGTAATCAATCTTTTTTCCTATATTTAAGATATGGCATTGCAAATGTTTTGCTCTTAAAAGTGTTTTTCTTGTAGCAATTTTATTTTAAAATCTCACCAAAAATACTGACCTCATTGACCTGCTGGAGTTTATTTTGAACTTTCATGTATCATCTCCCTACATACTTTTCAGGACATGCTCATCCCAGTTTTGTCTTTGAAGGCTGATGAAACTTGAAAATATTTTACTACCCAGTAGCACTGTTGGTACAAAGGTAATCTTCTATCAGAACATTGATGAACTTTTACTTTTTGTATTTGTTATCTCCAGTTAATTTCTAGTTAAGAGGCATAAAACTCTAATTTCTTAATTTCAGCCTAGAGAACACACACTGTCCTCCCAGTTCATGTTAAACAAGGTCATAGATTTGTTTAGAAAAGATGCTTATTTTGAAGAAGTAGGCACATGGTCCTATTTTCATATGCACAGGTATTCTTTACAGGAGATGCTGCTCTGCCTAGTCAAGGATACCTACAGTAGCATTACCCCTACATGTTTATACAATCTTCCAACAGTACCAACCTGTGCAAGTCTTTTCCCAGGTACATATAGAAATTTTGGCACATATTTAATATAAGCAGGCCTGGTCTTGTGTTCTCAGAGCAGGCAAGTCTCCAACAAACCACTGAACCGGAATTTGCCTGGATAAAAAAAAATGCATGGTTTCATTACATTCTTACCTACTTGCATACTTGCATACAGAAAGAACTGAAAATCCTCACTCAAAGTTTAGTTCTTACATTCTCAGCTTTTTAATCCAGCTGAATGGATAGTTTGATGTGTCATTCATTTCTATCAGCTCCTCTCCCAAGAATTTTAAGGCGAAAATGAGACCACAGGTCCAAAGTCATGAGGCTACAAGAACCTATTTTCAATTTTACAAACAGAACTGTTGGAGGGACACCGCAAGTACCATTCCCTAGCCTTTATAAATTACCATTAAACACAACTGCAGGAAGAAGACAACAGATTAGCAGCCACCACCCCCAAAAATAATCTTCAGCCTGCTCATACCAAAGTGAGCATGCTGACATTTTCATGTGGTTGACTAACTTTTCTTTATGGCTACCATAAATTCAACTTGTTATAATTACTGTCAATAAAATTAATGAAATTACAGGCTGCTCAACAAAAGGAATATCAATCTGTAGCATTTTATTAGGTCAGTAAGACCTCCATTTATCACTGGTACATTTTGTGTAAGGCAGGGATTTGGCTCTTGATTTGTAGCTGTTGCAATTTCTTAAAGTTACATTCCAAGATCTTAGAAACATCTCATATATTGATTCTGCTTGCTTGATCAAGAAAAAGCTTCTCAAATTAAGCAGAACTTCTAAAACACTTTCTAAAGACTTAGAATACTTTTGGTCCTGAGCCAAATGCAAAAAAGGAATAGCACTTTAAAAAACAAAATGAAACAAATTTTAAGTAACTGATGATTTGGAAAAGCGTCTTAACTACAACCCTTCCTAAAAGGGGTTGTAAGGTTTTCCACTTCAGAGCAGCAGCCATGAAGAAGTCCATGCCATTCTAGTTTCCTATTTACTATATACCAGTAAGGAGAATACTGCAATTTTTTCATTTGTGATACAGTATTTTCTTTTTTATAATTAACCTGAAGTCACTCAAAGCCTATCCAATAGCTAAAAAAAGCCCATGAGCAACACACATGTATAGAATCATAATTCTTTTACACAGAATGTAAATCGAAGCAACACATTTGCATTTTATCTTCCTGTTTTACATGAAGAAAATGGTTCTTGGTGATTCCATGATCAACTAATAGAACTGCTTTACAGACACTTTGACACTGGTCGATAGTCTGATGTCAAAATCTAATTCTTTACTCTGTGACAACACTGACAATAGGAAACATGCTGGAATTTCACTTTTGAAACTCTGGCTGCTCTTACTTTCAAAACTACCTGGATTATTTCATAATCTGCCTTCCATTTTCAGCCATGTCCTAGGCATTGAAGAATTCGAATTTTACTGAAAGTCAAAGGGTCTTAGAGTTTCTATTGTGTGAAACCACAAGCATTGCTCTAGAAAAGAAATAATCCCACAACTAAACCCAGTTAAACAAACAGCTTCACAGGTTGTACTGTGTAGTCAGACTTAACAAAAAATAGTTATTTACTTTCTAGAATCTTCTGACCTTGCTTTACTAGCCAATTTTGGCAGGTTATGTCTAATGATCACAAGTTTCTGTCAGCAGTCTGGGCTCTCAGTGAAACAATCAACTGCTATTCACTGGAATGGTAAAGGCATAATCCCATTTGGAATTTCTTTTCATCACTGTAGTTTACTCCCATTTCAGGCAAGCTAACCTGAATAACACAGACTGCCTACCCTAAAGTTCTGTACTGATGCAGGTATAATGATGGAAGTAAATGAGGTAGTACTTTCTGAAGATATACTGCCATAGGGAGTTTCTTGCTTCAACACAAGTATCTCGAAAGTCAATGACTGCTGAAACTGGCTCTTTGTTTTACAACTTCACTGTAAAGAGATATTTTTTGCCACTTGTACATAGACTTATACAAGATGTGTAGAAGCCCTCTTATTTAATTAAGCAGCAGAAACATAGGGGTTTAAAACAATAAAAACTGGTGTGAGTTGAAATGTTTAATAGCATTTTTCACAACACTGTAGCAGGTTGAAATGTAGTATGTGCAATCAAGAATCTGTGCTAAAATCTATATATATATGTTATTAAGTTGTTCAGGCACTGAAAAAAAAGTGAGATATATATTCCTCTTTGAATGGGTTTGAAGAAATGAGGCCAGAACTCTGTCACCCATTTGTAGGGTGTCTTATATGCGCAAATACTGCAGCTCCAATAGATATGTTGCTTGTTGCAGACCGGCAATATAAATCTTTTCTTTATTGCTAGAAAATATGAGCGCTACCATTTACTCCTTTTAGTGATGTTAACACACCCCAGAAATTAATTATATCTATTTTCTGCTGCACGTATCATTTAGCTGAGGAACAGCCTGTTCTCTTACAGACCCACACCTTTAGGATTAGAATGAAAGTTTCTTTTCTCACTTAGCAACACTGTTTGTAAGTAGCACATCAGGTATTAACACTCCCTTTTCAGACCAGCCACAAACATGATGTATGTTAAAAAAGCAAAGCAGATAAGGACTTCACAAATTCACACTGCATTTTGTGAAGGTTGACATTGCAAGCATCCCTTTTAGTAATCAACTGGAACAAGGTGTTTGCTCCTATTATGTGTTTCCCAGGTGAACTTAAAGAAGCCAGGCATTTAAAAATATTAAAGCATTACCTAACCTAGTTGTATGCAAAACTACCTGCTGTAGGACAGGATGCTCCACAAAACTGAGTAAGGATCACTAGTGTCCTGCCTAACCATAACAGAAGCCATGACTGGAGTTACCATAGTAATCACTGTTTCATAAAACAAATGCAGGAAAACTGATTTAGGGACAACAGACAGTTTTTCAAGCAGTAAACCCAGAAAGTATTATATTAGAGTAAAAAAATCTGATTTTTTACCATGAAAATCACTTATTGTTGTTGAAAATAATTTCAGGGGCTCCTCATATGAGCAGCTACCCAAAGGTAATGACCAGAGGACCCATGACAAACAAGCCATCTCTTCTCTCGTGACTATTTGCCTCTCAACTGCAGAAAATCAGACTCTCCTTTATTTCTAGTTTTGGAATGCTACTGGCACAGTCTGTCCAACGAAACATTAGAATTAGTTGTCTTTTGTTTTTCAGTGTGCTGCTCAATACTTATTCCAGGTGAAACACATTTTAAGGCACTAAAAAAGGACTTAGGTTTTAACTTTATGTCTTGGGAGAGTTTATCAAGCAAAATGACATTAAAAAGTGGTAGGTTATGTCCTCAGATATTTATTTAATTTAGAACAATGAGGTTGTGTTTGGAAATTATACCTGTCACTTTAAAATATGCCTCCTCCTGATTTAATGCTGATTCATGGCACAAGACCCAGTTTCAAGATTACGTCAAAATGACAGCAGTGCTTTTTAAATGACAGGTCAACTAAACCTGAGTGATTTTAGTGAAATACAGTTATTAGTAATCTTCATCAAGACTTGCTGGGTTTATGTATGTGCTTTTAAAGAGAAACAAAGCTTTCATAAGGTGTTTTCCTCCTGATGAAGGGAAAACAGACACCTGACTGTGGAAATCACTTTCTGGTAAGTTAGAAAAATGTGAAACCCAGTCAAATCATATGGGAATTTTATTGAGTAATTATCTCTAGTCCCAAGGTAGCAGCACTTAGTAGTCCTGATGAGAGGCCATGTGAGAGAGCTAGTACAAATGGAAAACAAAGAATTTTTATTCTTGAAGGTTTATAAATTAGTGGGTGATAATCAGTTTACAGCAAGACACTTTTTAAATTAATCTTTTTTTTTCACCTAGCACTTTTATAGAATCATAGAATAGTTTGGGTCAGAAGGGCTTGTGCAATAAGTTGGTTTGCTCATCACTTCTAAAGATAGGAAGATTCACATATATTCAACTTCGAGTGCAAAATACAATTATGCAGTTGTCCTGTAAATTCTACTGAAGAATTCTGGGGGTAGATGAAACATATCTTTAATTTTAAATTCCTCTCTATATTTTCACTGTTTAAAGAAAATACACAGTTATATTCAAAGTTCAGATTCTTATATGCCATGAAAAACATGTTGAATCTAACACAGAATTTGCATCAGTACAATTCCAGTGCTAGTAGTAAGCCATTCTCTAAGAGCCCTTCTTCTGAAGACTTGTGCACCTGGTTGCTGAAGCTGGTTCTCTAAAGGGTCAGACTGAGGCCCACATGAGGCCTGAGCTGAGTGGAGGAAGATTCTTGACCTTAATTTTCACCTCAATTATGCTGTGAATGTCAGGCTTATAGAAGAGGGTAAATTAAACACAATTATTACATCTGAAATAGCTGTCTGTCACTTATTTTG
>JAVHNF010025586.1:25927-37617 GCA_034783455.1 Micropsitta finschii | reverse complement strand
TGAGATTCATTCCCTATTTCTGTGCCCCACTGCATCTGAATCCCTGAATGATCTCTACAGAAAAAGCGTGAAGGAGCAAAAATGTAAGGCTATTTCAAATCTATTTCAGGTACTGTAGGAGTTTGACAGTATTTCATTTTTCAACATATGCTAAAACACCGTGGGATGACTTTATACCTTCTGCAGCTTCATGCAGATAAATATGGCTAGATAGGATCTGGATGTTTCATGCAGTCATAAAGATGTAACGAACAGCACCAGCAGGTTCCTTTCTGCAGTGAGGTCCTTATAGAGAACAGCAATGCATGAGCCCTCCATAACTAGTTACAGCAGCTGGAATCCAAGCACAAAAGAGACAGCATCCAAACTCATTTGCTCAGTTCACAAAGAAAGGCTACACAGGATCTGAATTGTACTTTACTGTAGTAGGCTAGTTCACTTGGGGCCAATACCTCAAACATTGGCAGATTATTAATTTATAATGACTAACCGAAGAAGTTACATTTTTAACAGAAATTATTCAAAGGCAGGAGAAATAATGAGAAAGGAAAAAAGAATAAATTCCTGCTATGTGACCCAGTTCAAGCTTAACTCTGTATATGCTATTCCTGCACAGTGAACTTTTTGCTCTCATTTTGTCTCCTGTTCTTCTACTGTGTAGAAGGCAGCACTGTTGACCATTTCCAGCCAAAACATTTTCAATTTCCATGCTCCAAGGGCTATTTTATATCTCTTCAGCTCAGCAAAAGGAAACACAGGCAACAGAAGATGGAATGTTTTTCTTCCCCTTTTATGACAGCTGCCATTTGGTCAAGTGAGGTGGCACCAGTAGAACAATAAAATCACCAGCGCGAAACTTTATGTGTCCCACAACAGCATGCAAATTTTAAGAACATCAGGCTGGCCATTTCCATCAGGGAAAAACTCTGTCCAGGCCTGGATTCTGGCTGTGGAAGTGGCCATCAGCAGATGTTCAGAGAGAGAGCATCAGAAAACCTTTCCAGTGAGAGGCAACACTGGAGCTGGAGGCTATATCTGGACTGTGATGTCTGAGAAGTATCAGTTCCCCTTCAGAGCTCATTTATTCTTTTGGCTTCCATGATACTCTTTGATGCCCAGTGACAGGCAGATAAATAAATATTATCTACTTTTAACAGCAGAAGAAAATGTGATATATAATGTGTGCCAGATGTGAAAAGTTAGCAATTAACAGTCTTAGCAGTGGTCTATGTACCACCTGTGTATCCCTTTTTTCCTTAAAGATCTTAGTCTAGACAGATGGCATGAAAAGTTCATGCCATCTTCTTCAGCAGGAAAAGTGTCTAGCCTGACAATTGGGTAAGTTATTTTTTTTTTATTTTATTTTATTTTATTATTTTATTTTATTTTATTTTATTTTAGAGTGGGTGAATGGTTTTTTCTTCTATTTTAATGCATTAGGCCTTCTGGTTCCTAATATATGAAAAACATTTCCCTGTTTTTCTCTCCCTTTCTCGGTACATTACCCTTCCCGCAGATAATAGTTAAACAATCATTTTTTTTTAAGCATAAGAAGACATATTACTTTACAGGCTAGAAAACATTACCATCTTCATTACAGCCCAATTAGATCATTAGTAAAGTGAAGATAATATTATTTTCCTATTCCTGAGTCATAAAATAAGTTCTAAGGTGTAAATGACTCAAATACTAGAATTTATGCTAGGCTGGAAATCAGGTTTCAGTGCTTTTAATCTTTCTACCCTTGAACAGCAATTCTCACTTTCAACAAATTCAGAGAGAGACTTCAGAGTTCTAAATGCCAAGAAGATTTAGGTAGGGTAGAGTATTTTGTGCTCATATGAGGACAGTTATGCAAATATGCACAGATTATATCCAACTAACAGCATTTTTCACATTAATTAAATTTCCTTCTTTATGTACCAAACTATATTTTTAACTTGAGCATTTAAAAAAAAAAGTTACTTCATTTATCAAAGCAGGAATGTGTATCCAAAGAAAAGCACAAAACCTATGGTTCATGTAATAGTTTTACTGCTCTGTGAGGTACTGTAAGACTTCTTACTTTTCCTTTCAGTGGGAAAATAGGTGAACATATACATCTAATTAAAACATTTGAAAGGACTTGCTACAGTTTTCCCAAGCACATGAATCTTCTGGGAAGGACAAAACTTGCAAAGTTTAAGCTCTAGAGATGCAACTTTCAGAAATGTATTAGCATGTGATAAAAGGGGGCAAGAACAGAAAATTTTTATACTTGCTACATAACCTGTGCCACCTGCTCTCATATAAACGTGCTCAGTTTTCTTCTGCACCACTTCACAAGTTTTATGTGAGTAGAATCTTTTCAATACATCTGAGGATTAGTTAATACTGCTAGTTTACATCTAAAGCACAACACATAATATTTATAATTGTGCACTACAGTTCGATCACTTTTTGAAAAGAAAATTTATCCTAAAAAAACAGCAGTGTTCCTAACTGTAGTAGTACTGAAGAAAAATGCCAACAGGTATCATAGCTGCCAGCAATTGCTTGTTTTCGGCCTTGCACATGATAGTTAATGACAACCATAACTGTAAACTTCATTGCAAGAATAACTGCAACTTACAAATGGATTTAGAGAAAACATAAATATCAGAATGTATATATCCAGCTAAGCAACAAAATGACTGATGTCTTCATTACACATATATTTGCTCAATAGAAATCAGAATTGCAAATGAAACCAAAACTCATTATATTTTATTAGACAGGCAATCAAGTCTCCCACTTTTGAAATAAAAGATGTTTGCAATTGGTGCTCTTCACAACACTCACAACAGCCTCAGCAGGAGCCTCTCACCAGTGGCAGAAAAATGACAGTAGATGAGTTCTAAACTGATTAACACGTTGATGCCTTCCCCGTTATACACACAAGAAATTTTCATTCTGCAAAGGGTGACTTTAAGAAAATGATATAATGGTTCATTCATTTTGTGAGTATCAGTGGCCATTTTGTCACCCCGCTAGAATTATGTTTTTGAACACAATAAAAGGAATAAAAATTTATGCACATGCAGCCTACTTGAACTCCACCTATTTTTAGCTACTTGTGCTGTTAATCAGCAGCACAGATCCTCACTACGATAACAAGACCAAGTTCCTGACTCTCGACAAACAAGGAATGGAACAGAAAACAAAGTGTTAGTAAACCAAAGTTGACAGCCATAATACAGAAAACAAAACAGACCACACAGAACCACCTTGCTTTATAGAAAGAGCTGAACACAAACTTTTGATGTTCAACTTCCCTGTAGTAACTGTGTACAAGTGATCAGAAGCCAAATTAGAAGATTGTTCTAAAGTGAAAATTAGCAATTCAAAAACAGGAGTCTACAGGAGTGCTAGCTTAAAGCAAATGTATTATTAAATGCTTTGGAAAAAAGCAGAAGCATTCACAAATTCAAAAAAACAAGAACCAAGCTATCAATGTGTAAGAAGCCTAACCTTATAATCTTTCACATGCAAAGGTTGATTTCTAAAATAAATATTAAATAATACTTTCATTACCTTGTAGAGTTTGGTCCTAAATATTCCTCTCAGATAATATACTACTTGAATGAAGCAAAGCCACACACTAAGAACAGCAGAAACAAAACACTCAGGATGAGAAATAATACACATACTTGAGCACAACTCAGAAAGCCTCTTATCATAGGCTTCTGTGTTTAAACTGAATTTGCACTATACATTCTCCAGTGATCTTGGCTTAAAGGATACTTTTGAAACAAAAAAGTTCCTAGTGATGACTTTTTTTGTAAACAAAATGTTTAAAGCTCACATCGATTTAATTAATCTGCATACTTTTCTAGTTCTCAAAAAGTTAGATACCATAGATACAATTACTTTTCTATGCCAGGAGCAAAAATTAATATGTAAATTAATAAAGAGATAAGTTCTCTGCTCTGCTAAAGAAATAAATGTGCAACGAATCCAGGGCAATTTAAAATATTTAATAAACTTTCAGCACTCATAAATAAATAAACTTTCAGCACTCACCCTAGTTAAGTTCTTAAATTGCCAGGTGTCAATGCATCAGGCTGGACACATCTTTTCCTCTAGGAAAAAGGATGTAGACTGCATATTTTCCATATGCCTTTTAACAGCACCATCTTAATTTGTTGAGAATGTCTTTACAGGTTCTTTGGTGCTAGATTGTATACTGGAATGCCAGTAAATTACCCCAGTCAGTGCACTTTGTTAGTATGTAGGTGTAATGCCTTTAAATCCCAAGCTAGTCAATAATATCCACACTTGATTATCGCACTCTTTAACCATAAATAGAACGATCAACACATCACCTGAAAGAGGTAACAAGACATGCAAGAGTTTGAAAGGCCTTCCAAGTCCTCAGCTGCTCATAACCTTAAATAAAGACTTACTCGCTGAACACAGATCGATCTGTGGGGAAATGGTCTCTGAGTACATAATTAAGAAACTATCACAGTGTATGTGTGCAAAGGGAGCAATTTAAACAGGTGTTTTCCACCTAAAATGCCAAATGCTACAGCCAAAGACTTTACCACATATAACCACTTTGCTGCAACCTTGGGATCCTGAGCTACATTAGAGGAGTGCTGCCAGTAGGTTGAAGAGGTGATCTTTCCCCGTTACTCAGCACTGATGAAGCCACACCTGGAGTACTCGGTCCAGTGCTGGGCTCCTCACCATAAGGACATACTGGAGAGAGTCCCACAAATGGTCATGAAGATGATTAAGGGACTGGAGAATCTCTCCTGGGAGGAAAGCTGAGAGAGATGGGACTTTTCAGCTTGGAGAAGAAGGCTCAGAGTAGATCTCATTCATATGTACAAATAGCTGAAAGCATGGCACAAAGAAGACAGAGCGTTTTTCAGAGGTGCCCAGTGACAAGACCAGAGGCAACAGGCACAGACTGAAACACAGGAGGTTCTCTCTGAGCATCAGGAAACACGTTTGTACCGTAAAGATGACAGCACTGCTGCAGGTTGCCCTAAGAGGTCATGGCATCTCCCTCTCTTAGAGGTCCTCAAAAGCCATTTGGCCATGATCCTGGGCTCTAGGTGCCCCTGAGTGAGCAGGTAGGTTGGACATGATGACCTCCAGAGATTCTTGCCAACCTCAACCATACTGTAATTTTGTGAACAAAGCTAACTCACCACTTAGTCTGAACTCAAAGAAAATCACTTACTTCTGAGCGCCCACACAGAGTAGGTGTTTAACAAATGTGGCACAACAAATTCCTTTTAAATTCACTCTTTTAATAATTCAGGTTATCATGTTCATGTGTGCGCATGCAGAGAAATCCTAAGAAGCAATATTTTCATATTTTGGGGATGTGTTTTCTATACTTTTTTTTTTAAAAAACAAAGGAGAAAAACCTCATTATCTACAAATACAGCAGTAGTAAATCCTGTGCATCAGCAGCTGTCTGCTCTGTAGAAGAGGCCTTTACCACTTAACCTGTTGGACTATACCTTTTGCCAAAAGCAGCAGAAAACTGAGAGATTGGCACTGCACCAAGCTGACCCTGTGCTGGGAATTCATTTCCAGGAGTCCATTCTTTCCACTCATGCTACTGTAACAGATTTCAGGCTTTCCTCCTGCAAGGACTGTTACTTCTGCAAAGGTGGCATGCAGTTACACTTGGGTGCTTCATTACGTTACTTCATTTTAGAGATTAAAATGCAAAAAAACCCACTTTCAGATCAAAGCATAACAAAATATTTCCTTTTATCTGAAAGTTTAATTAGATTTTTAACTACACCAGAATACTTATTCCACAAATTGTGGTAGCAGAGCAGTTTAGTACTTTCATTTTAAAAATACCAATTAACATGTGATCTTATTTATTTTATAAAAATATTTCCTATTTCAAGTTATAAGCTACATACAGGAATTTACAGAAAACCAACATGAAAGGAACATGCTAGAAAATGCAAAAGATCATCAGCAAAGACATTAATCTAGTTTGTCATAAAATGTTGCAACATGAATTAAACAAAATCACAGTAAATACTCCTTATTTTCTATCCTTTTTATATAAAATAGGTATACATGTAAATTAAATACCTTCATTATTTAAAAAATGTAAACCTAATTTTCAAGTTGAAATCATTCCTTCAGCTTTTCCCTTTATAAGTGAATAAAAATTTCCTAGTTTATTTTCAATTACAAGGCCAATGCACATAACTAAAATCATTATCACTACTTCAATTTTAAGACTGCTCTAGGAGAAGGGACATCATACTTAGGGGGATTCCAAGTTGTCAACAGTGCCTTATTTTTCACAGCTAGGTCTTTGCCAAGCCATTTAAAAGCAAGCTTGCTATTTTGCACATCACTGACGCCTACCCATCCTTCACATTTCACTCCACTACTGCCCTTTTGTATTATACATCAAAGCACAGACCTCCTAAATAGCATGATGGGGAAAAAAAAAAGAGACGCTGCTATGTTACTTACATTCCATCACACTGTTACTCCTTGCTTTTACTTGTCATTCTCTTTGAATCCCCTATTGATGTGACACACTGGGACGTGGATATACTACAGATGCAGCATGATTCATCAGGAGTATATGGCTCCACTTTCAACAGAAAAATGCTTTTAGAAGATATCCAAGTTAATTGAGTCAATGTTTAGCACTAGGAGGTTGCTTTAATACTGTTTTTTTAACTTTCTCATGCTAGAGTGGTGTTGACATTTTCCCCGCATCCCTGGTTTTGAAGTCAAGTAGCATGTTGTTAAAGACTCTTAGGTGCAGGCACTGGGCTAAAGTAAAATAAACCTCTGCTAAAATCTTAGTGCTGCATGCTAGATTGTCCTTTTCATTCTGCCTTCTGTAATCAAAACCAGTATTTGACTTAGTTTTATGAATTTTATGAGTTAATTTTAACAAATTCTGACAATTTGTTGATTTGACAAATAACTGAAAACAGCCTTCTGGATGTGAGAAACCACAGTAAACCAACCAGGATAAAGCAGTACAAAGAGATAAAAGGACAGAGAACAAAATAAAAATAATCCAATAGGTTTACACAATAAGAATATATAATGAAGGATTTTAAAAACATCAGAAAATCCTCATGGCTGGTAGACATTTCCTCGTGACTAGATCTGACAACCATCTTGAATTTCTGACACCTGACAAGTTAATTGAGTCATTTGCAACCCATTACCAGCTCCAGCTACTCTCATTTTTGAAGAGAAAATACCTGTCCTCGAGCAAATCTTTCTATGATTCTATAATACTAGAATATAGTAGCTTGTGGATGATGAATAGCCTTCAGAAGACTTTACTGTGGCTCTGTTTCTGGAAGAAGAGGACATAATTATCTGCAGACACAGAGAGAAGGAAAGAAACTCCAGAAAATAACAATTCCATGAGCACATAATACTGGCATAGAGTGACAATCCTGTCTATTCATTCCTGCCTCTTTCACCTCCTCCTAGCTCTTAGTTAGAATTCTCTCCTAGAACGCAAAGGATAGGGGCAGTACAAGGGCAGCATAGTGGGAGCAGGAAATGATTTCCAGCTCAGTAGAAGGCAGATGAACAGGACAGCTTGTTTGGCAGCAGGGTAACTGTGCTCTCTTAAAATGTGCATGGAACTAAGTCTGAAAAACTTACATAGAATAGAACGGAATGGAACGGAATGGAATGGAATAGCGATTTATGCTAAGTTTCCATCACTCAAGATTATGGAAGAAATCTGTAAAACATCATTTAGCGTACATCAAAAAATGACACTGATTTTAGGAACTATCTCACAATTTTTCCATTTTTTGCAATATTGCATTGCTATGATCTCAAATCTTTTAAGATGTTACATCATTTCTACCTTTGCATTTATTAGAATGAAATCTATAAATTCCTAACATATTATGGCATGTCTCTATCTCCATTTCTGTTTGGAAACTCTTATTAAAAATTATTTCACACAAAAGTACATAATGTTTTAAAAACTGTGTTTGAATGACATTCTAAAATGTAGAGACTAAAAGATGTATGAGCAATGGGAAAAGTAGCTGGACATGAAAAAGGTACAGCAACATAAAAAGAATTCAAGATTAGAAGAGCAAGCATTGTATGAAACACAAAGACAGAATAAATTACAACCCTGGCCTCAAATCTGAGTAAAATACTAAATTTACTTTTAAAATTGTCATATAGTTTCTATCAAAATTACACATTATTCCAGATCTAGAAACCTGAGTAATCAAGTTAATGGTGGCAATATTAGCACATAAACCTCAAAAATTCCAGGGTGTAGATAGAAGAAACTGCTTTATGTCCATGCTGATTCATATCAGTGAAGAGTCTAGAAGCAGTTTGCTTTAAAAGCAGTTCAGTAACCAAATGTGACATTCACAAAACTGCCAGATGAATGATAACTGCTTAATGCAGGAGGCCAGTGGTTTAACTAGTCTCTGGGTTTCCATTAAATTCAACAACTAAATTTAGCACATTCACAGGACATATTTAAAAGGAAACAGAAACACATCACCTTATTTGTGATACAGCTGAACAAAAGCCAAAGATCTCTTAAAGCTGTGGATTATGAGAGATACTAAATAGCACTGTGTCATAATACCTTTACTAAGTGTTAATACAAGACAGAAAATACGTACAGAGAATGAAGAATACATTTTTGTCCTGGGCCACATGTAAATACTTAAAGCTAGGGAAAAGACACAGTAATTTCTTGGTGATTGTCAGAACAGAGGAGGAATATTTCTCACCAGTAAACCACTGCTCTGTCTGCCAATAAGTAATCGGTTATTCTACACTACTACATCTCAGCTGCTCTCACTTGTCACCAAGATGTATCTCAAGTTTGAAAAAAAGTCTCTAGATATAAAATTTTTACTGCTTCGTAACTAATGCATTTTTTTCCTTAAGCTCTACTGCAGAGTTACTATTGAAGCTCAGTGTAAAAAAAATATTATTGCCCAGATTCTACCACAACATAGTTTATTCGGAATGAAAATCAAAGTAGTCACTCAGGCCCTGTGATGATGAAAGATAGTGCAGAGGCAGAAAGAGGAATCCTTTGGGATGGGACAGGTAAGGAGGACAGACAGCATCTGCCACAGCGATGCTCTCTGGAGTGTTCAAATTTCATCCAGAGCTCAAAATGAGAGGTAAAAAAATCCCAAATGACGTCTCTTCATAAGCAACTGGTATACGTCATCACAGTTAAAACCTTTCTTTTCAGAGCTCCCAGACGGAGCAGCAAAACTAGCTGCTTAGTCAAAAAGAAGGAAAAAAAAGATAAATTAAGCCTAACATAGAGTGAAAAGAGAAGTAAAAAATTCTGGCAAATCAAACAAAAAAAAAGAAAGAACTGACATTTTTAGTCTAAAACTTTCCTAGACTTTCTCACATTTTTAATACAAGCATAAAGTTGTAATCAGGTTTCCATTAATATTATTGACAATTTATTATTCATATTAATTACTATAATCATGGCCATAATGAAACAAAGAAAATTAATATCTTTCATGGTTATATTGTTTCTTTACACTTAAAAATCTAGGTTATTTATGATCAAAAGCTTGACACATCTATATGCCAAATCACATCCACCCAAAAGTTATATGAGCTTTTTTACCTCAACCATTCAGCCTGTGTCAGGCTTTTCCAAGCTACAGCAATAATAGCACATACTTACAGTTTCCTAATTTTTCTAATTATCAGCATAACTTGCAGATTTAGAAGCACACGAGTTCAGGCAACAGCATCTTCTCATTTCATTAATTTGTAATTGAATTTTTCAAAGTATATCCCATCTATCACTTTTGATTTAGGATTAGTATCTTTGTGTAATCTCAGGAACAATTGCTCTTCTGTTATTACTCTAATATAGAAATTAAGCAAAACTAATTAGGCAAAACATTAAACAAAATTAAACTATAGAGTAACATTCTCAATTTGTATAAATAGTCTTAAAAAGGAAAATACATAGTGGAGTATGTATTGCTATATGACAAATAAACCATAGGTTTCATGATACTAGGGAAACAGGTTGAAATTTTCTACTCCTGAGGCCTATAAAATTGTACTTGGGTAGAACTGCCCTCCAAACTCAGATAGTTCTTTCATATCCTCTGCCCTAAAGCACTATTTATTTTAGAACTGAATTACTTTAACATTAAGAACAAAATAGCAGAGAAGCTTGAATGTAAGAGTTTTCTAAGTAACCACATCTGTTTCCGATTGATTTAGAAAATCCGTATTTGTTATCCTTAATTTTATTCCCCCTTGAAAAGGTATAATTACAAAATATTTCTCAATTTTAGCAAGGTCTAAATGCTAGAACCACAATTACTGTGAAAAATTACTTTTATTAACTTTCTTCCTATGAATTTTATTTGACATTAGTGCAAACTAAGATTAGATTAACAAAATTTAGGATGGAAATAGAGGTTAGATGAATAGGAGGTCATGTCTCCTAACTAGCTCCTGTGACTAGGGAACAAGACTTATGATACAAGGTTTCATGAAAATATCATTTCTGTCCTCAGCTGTGGTCAAATAAATAAATCCAGAAGAAAAACAGTGAAAGCATTGTCTTTGTTCCACAGCTGAGAGAGGGGGTAAGACAGAAGGCTTAAAAATTCATAAGTAGCATGGATAAAGTAAATAGGATGACCTAAGCTTGCCATACTTTTGACCACTATAAGCACACTTTTTTAAAATATACTCTTAAAAAAATAGAAATTAGTGCCCAAAAATGTGAAATAATCTTTAATTTAGGACTCCCTGTGCTGAAAACTCCTGAAGGCTGGCAAAGCATACTACAAAAGTGTGACTATATGCTTGCCTTATTCTTTTCCCAGAACCACAGAACTGTTTGGGTTAGAAGGGACCTTCAAAGTTCATCTACTCCAACACCCCTGCAATGAGCAGGGACATCTTCAACTAGATCACGTTGCCGAGAACTGCATCCAGCCTGCCCTTGAATGTCTCCACAGACGACGCATCCACCACCTTTCTGGACAACCTGTGCCAGTGTTTCACCACCCTCAATGTAAAAAATTTCTTCCTCACTTCCAGCTTGAATCTCCTCTCTTTTAGTTTAAAAACATCACCCCTCGTCCTATTGCAACAGGCTCTGCTAAAAAGTCTTCCCCATCTTTCTTATTAGGCCCCTTTTAAGTACTGAAAGGCCACAATAAGGTCTCCCCAAAGTCTTTTCTTCTCCAGGCTGAACAACCCCAACTCTCTCCAACTTTCCTCCCAGGAGAGGTGTTCCATACCTCTGATCACTTTTGTACTCTTTCAGGTAACTGCTATAGGCAAAGAGGGGCTGTATGGGTCCTGTGTGGCCTAGAACAGCTCTTATCAGGTTCACTGGAAGGTAGCAATGATCCACAGTTAAAAATAGGACCAAGGTCACACAGAAATAAATAGAAGCCAAAATTAGATACGGAAGTTCCACGTGATATTCAATTCCAGTTATTATTTCTCTGTAGGATACAGTTATGGATGTTCAGCTGGTTACAAGTATTGCAGTGAAGGGATATATATTTTAATTTGAAGAAATAGTTAATAGGGTGACTAAGGTATTTTGGAAATAATCCTAAATTCTTTGTCTATACTGCAAACATTGCAGACGTTTCCTGTGACAAGTTTGACTGAGGGCACATTCTTCATAAAGAATA
>JAVHNF010025584.1:17364-28255 GCA_034783455.1 Micropsitta finschii | reverse complement strand
ATGTGTGTTTGAAGTTGACTGCCACATCTGAGGAGGCAGGACAGAAAGGTGGTGCTGTGCTTCTTCTGTGCACATGTATAGAAAAGAATTTATATGGATTACTTTAACAACCAACAATTTGCCCTGAAAAAGCAAAAGAGTTTTAGGAGCTGACATCCACCTTTTATTTGTGTAATACAGGCTCCTTCTTCAAGGCAAAGTAGTTACCTTTGCCCTGCAGCCCATCAGAATAAACATAACAGAAGGACACAAAATAACATCTGCCACCCCCCTGCAGTACACCCACTCTGGAAATGCACACACAGAGACCCTCATGCATACCACTCTGCTGTTTCAGATCATGAGGATTCAATCACTGAAAAAATAATAAACTGCAGATTTATCAAGAGCTTTTAAACATGAGTTATGGTAAATAATTTATCCAACAATTATAGAGAAAAACTAGCGTAATGCCCTTAAAGGCTCCATAAAACATTATAAAAAGCAAATGGCAGTCCTCCTTCTAATTAGGAAGATACTTAGCCCTTATAGTACTGCCAAGCTATACCTACTTGCACAAAGATGAGGAGCACAGTAGGACTTACTTCATGGACAGATAACGCTCTTAAACGAGGTATGTTTATACTGGTTACACCAAATGGTTTTGCAGTATGCTAATATACTGTTGCAGAACTGGACAAAACATCCACTGATGAATAAAATAATGACTAGCCATGCACAGCCAGTTGATTTTAGCTATATATTCAAAGACACCATTATGCTACAATACTTTTCCACTCTGCTTTCATCCACATAAAGATTATGAAACAGTAGCTTCTCCGAGTAACAGTAGTTTTACAGTAAACAAACAAAGTTGCAACATGAGATAATGGTAGTAAAACCCTGACAAGGCTTCATGCTACTAGAAAATTTTTATTCCTAAACCAAGCTTTCTGTGGCTCAAGTATCAAACTGGGTAATGCATAAACACAGGAGAGTTTTTCCCTATTCCTAGCAACTCAAATTGCTCACAAACTCTGGGGCAGCAGCTCTGATCAGTCTCACTCTATGGACAAGTCATCAATCACGTTTCATTTTCACTAAGCACACACACAGTGTTAAAGACAGTTAAATTTTAAAGACCACTAGGTCCAGAAGTTCCAGTTTCATAGAAGTGTCATTTGTCTGTGTAACACTTCCCAAAATTACACTGCTTTGTTGTGTACTTTCAGGCTTCCACTGATCTGTGGTATCTGATCACACAGGGAGAACGCCAAACTACAAATTCATCTCCTCTTCTACCTCAAAACCGTAATATTTCCATAGAAAGTTGAATGGTCACACATTTAAACATCTTGTCACGTTCCAATTCTCTTAAATATATATGTATTTTCCCCTCCGTTTTCCATTACTTGTTAAGTGGTAACTTCATAGCAGCTGCACGAGAGTTTCCACGCTGGAGTCCCCCAGCCTCCGATGCCTCAGTCTCCTTGTAACCAAGATAAGATGGTGAAGTCGATTTTGGGTCATCCCAGTCATCATCCCACTCATCATCATCAGCAGCTGCTGAAGTATAGGAGAGGGCAGGGGGGTAGGGAAAGGAGGAAGTTAAATATTTAATCTTTAAAAGCAGAAGCAGCTACCTCAGCACACATATGCAAATAACCAACAAGGTAAATATATTAAGATCTAGTTCGGCCTTCTGTTTTATGATTGCTCCACAATTACAACCAGTGCCCTAGCAATACAACTTGCAAAACGCTACACTAGAAATCCACTGAGGGAGAGGGAAAAAAAAAAAAAAAAAGAATAAAGAGAAAGAAGAGATGCTGGCGTGCTAAAATTAATTCAATAGATGAATTCCATATTCACTGACTTCAGGTTAGCATTTCCCAGTTAAAAGTTCTCCTCATAATTTTGGCTTTTACTACAAAAACATAGGGAAGCCTTCTGAAAGGCTAGCCACTTCCTAAAACTAAGGATTTAAGAAATTACTTTTCCAAAGGCTTCAGGGCACAAATTCAAGAGTGTTTAAAAGCTCCAGTTAATCCAGCTGAACAACATGCCTGAGAATAGATCACGTATGCACAAGACATTGGCTTGCCATGTTTCCATACAAGTTTGAGAGTTTGAGGTATCTGCTACTGTAGGTCTGGTTTTATTTTAAGAGCCTATTATTCTAGTGTTCAGTTTACCCATGTGGCAGTGTTCTACTAGGAAATTGGTTCAGTTTTGATTTTAATATAAGACACTGTTCCATTGCTAGGAAAGATTAAGCAATTCTTACCTTTACTGTCCACCTACTCTATTTTATTCAAAAATAAGAGCATTTTTACTGCACCTGGTCCTTGATATGCCTGTGGATGACCAAATGCTGCTGCCGCCTCCCAGTTATTTGAAGCACTGTTTCTCTGGCTAGCTGCACTTTCAGGTTTTGCTGACCAGCTGTCAACAGCATTTCCGTTATCCCAGTTCCCAGACTTCCCAACGTTCCAGCTGGACCAAGGATCATTGTCATTGTTTGCCTACATCGTATAAAGACAAAAATAAAGAAGAAACTGCTGAAGAAATGAGCAAAGACCACATACTTCCTGAAGTCTGACTTCCTGCTGATAGAACATGAGTTTGCATTCAGCACTCGTTCGATTTAGGAACATCTGCCAAATCTTACATTGCCAGCCACGCAAGTCTTAAATACAGTAAAAACCTGGATAAACTTACCAGCTTTCCTGCAATGTGACATCAATGCATACTAATAAGGGTGCTACATCTCTTTAGGGAAATTAAACTACTTCTTCCAACAGTGTTAGGAAAAGCTCTTATTCATGGTAATTATTTTACACCAACACCGTAAGTATGGTGCATGTGAACTATTAATTACATAAAGCCATGGACTAATTACCACATCTAAAACAAACTCAGAAGTCAAGGATTACATTTTTCCAAACACTTCTTTTATCAAACTCAGATTAGTGGCTTTACTAAAAGCAAATCATAAATTGCCCACCCACACCATCACTCTTCTTGGGACAGTTAGGGCCAGCAATCTGCTCAGCTTCCCTATCAGAGCTTAACTCATTCACAGTGAAGACGAGGGAAAGAAACAAACATCTGTCAAGGAACAGTCTGGCACACCCCTGTAGACCTACTCTCAGCATAAGCTTCTGATGAAGGTAATCACACACACCCTCCTGCTGATGCTGTTGTGGAGGTGGAAACCTCAGTGCAAGAATGTAGAGCAGACATGTCTTTAACCACTACATCAATTTGTTGAGTTCATCTGTCATTAAGTTGGATTAATAGCTTAGCATGCTGCTCAGATCCTTGATTTTAACACTGCACTTTGAAAAAGCATTGACTAAAGTGCAGTCTACTCCAGAGATAGTGCAGACTAGCTCGCAGAAAGAAAAACCACGCACAAATCAAAACCCATACACCCAAAATACAGGAGGAAGAGAAGAAGGGAAAGGAAAGCAAAACAAAGCCTACAAAGCTTGTAGTGTTCAGTAGAGAGAAAACCTGAGTTTTGTAAAAGGAAGTCAAAAAACTACAGAAGCCAGTGCACGTTTTAAACCATGAAACGGCATATCAAAAAAGGGATACCAAATAGAAATTAATTTCTATTGGACTATAACATTCACCTGAATCTTCAAACAAATGCCAGTACAGAAAATTTAATAAAACTTCCATTAAAAGCCAAATTATTCTCTGAAAAATGTTGAATAAGTTTGTTTCTTACACAAAAAAGGTACAGCTACTCCACACTCAACTCTTCTCCACTAAAAATCCTCTCATTTCAACTTTGAGATACTATTCTGGAGTAAGAGCTCTTGCTTTAGTTTTTCCTACAATGAAGTTACCTGACAGACTTCAGAGAGGCTATCAAACTTTTTAGACTTGAAAATAATATTGGTATCATGTAGCACCTGTTCTTTAGGTACATAATCCCCAGGATCTGGATATTAAGCCCCCAAGCTGGGGGAAAATATTGCCATTGAGAAGACTCACAAGAGTCAGTGTGTCTCTTAGGATTGATGGAGTGAGAAAAACTATGTGGACGGCTTCTATACTGATAGTTTGGGGGATATTTTCTTTTTTTGAGATGAAACTGATGCAAGAACAAACAGCACTCCCTAAGGGAGCAACATCATTAATGTCTACCTAATTCATGGACAGTGCTACTCTCAATAATTACAAAGAAGTAACTGGTAGTTTATACCAGCCTGCTCTTACTATGATGTTCACCAGATAAGAGCTTCTGTAAATAGAAATAACCATGCAAAGATAATAAACTGACTGATGGCATGCTAAATTAAATCAGATACACTGGAGTCCAGCTACACGGAAAAGCATCCCTTGCTCCTAACATAGCTTAGAGCACCTAGAGAAGAACAGTTGGCATAATATTCATTTGCCTGTACTTCTGCAATATACGTTGTGCTGATAGCTGGTAAGTGAAAGATTAGAAGTGGGATGACTGCTAAAAGGCTGAGCAAAGTTTTCCTCTCCATGAACTACAGCTCATGTGAAACCTGGTACACAGGCAGGTGGCAAAGAAACCCTAAAATCTCCTGTAAAACAAGGGGGAGGCAGTAACATTAATAGTGGGTATGCTATTAAAGAATGACAAGAGCGATCAAAGTTACCGGCAATTGCTGATTCTAAATTCTGCAGCAAGGGGAAACGGATTACTTAAACTGTCCTCTCAGATGCCCTACCTCTATCTATGTATATGGAAGCACGATTCGAATCAGAAAATTTTACTTCTGAGGTGCCCAAGAAAACTCTGGGGTAAGCTCTTGCCCATATCACCCATGTGCTACAAATAGGGTGGGATACATTATTCCCACTCAGCTCCTTTTAGCCAAAGGGTCTACATTTCTTTCTGAAGCTCTGGGGAAGAGGTTAAGAAATGAATTAGGAATGTTTATATAGACAACACCTCTCACAGCATTTACAGGTCTCCTTTCACAGAACTGCAGAAGCTTCTAGGTTCATCATCAAGTCCAACCTATCTTTCTTCAAACATTCATTTATGTCCATACACATTGTGGACACATATAAGTGATAGATGTGGAGAAGGGTTCAGGAACCTCAAGGTCCCATAGCACTGTGGAGGACCAAGTAAAGACACAGCATTTATTAAAAGGGCAGCCTCAGCTCCAGTCAGCCATTCCATGGATCTCAGCAGCTGACAGATTCCAAACAAGAAGCCATTCATGTGGCTTAGCTTGGATTGAACAAACTCTAATTAAACCAGCAAATATTTTGTAAGTGATTAAATTGCATGTTCTCCTGCCTTTAGTTTTCCATAACTGAAATTGTTAATCCTTTGATCTCCCTCTAATCAGCACCAAAAAAAAGTCCTTACAAGAAGCTGCTATTATTTAGTCAACATGACTTGATACAGCACACCTAATATCCAAGTATGCAAGCAATCTCCAATGCAAACACACAAAAACAAATGCCACACCATACATAATTAAGGAACTAATCAGCCTTCACATGAAGTAATGCAACTCTTTGCTCTGCCAGGTAAAATCAAACCAGTACACTGAGATTAAATTCAAGGATAAGCTCCTTAAAGGCAGCTGATTTTCCTTCTTGTAGACTACTACAGACTTGCTCTATCCTACTGATCTAGGAGAAAAAGGCTATTTGGGGAACAGACAACAGAGGGAACACATTACTAAATATTTTAAGAGTCTTCCATTAAGGGCAGATTCAAACTCACTATAGAAAAAGATCATTAACAGTGGGTGGTTGGGGGAGTAGAAGTCTAGTATTTTTATAAAGATCTAATAATAGTTGAATGAGGAAAAATTCCACCACGATAGGAAAATACTCAGCTTCGGGGTGGAAAGCAGTATCTTTACCAAATTAATATAATGAATTACATAGGAAGAAATCACAGGTTTGCTATTTTCCAGAGAATCCGCAATTATAGACAGTAAAGCTAAGGTAAGTCAATGAGGTGTCTCTCTACCCTGGATAAAAATCTTCTATTGAGCTCTTCACCAAGTACATTGTTTCTGGCAGACTCCTTCCCCATATTAATGGATACTCCTGATGGACAAACAGATCCATTCTACTCCTGAGGGACAAAAGCCAAAACAAACACGATATTTAAATGCTAAAACTAAGTTGAGTATCTAAGATCTAGGTAATTGTACCATGAAAGATTAAGACTTCCAACTGTAAGAAACACCCCTTGAAATCTACTGCAGACAGAAGCTGTGCTGAAGAAGTAAGTAGAGTAAGTAAGTCTGACCAGATCAAGGGAAGCCCAGGACAGGCAAAGCTGCAATGAGAAGTACAGTACTCTTGAAGAGGGGTTGAAAAGACAAACAGCACAGAGAAATGGCAGAAAATACAAGAAGTCATGGTGACTCAGCTGAATAGCCCACAGGAATGAACACACCTCTCCAGTTTCATGTTGCCTTAGTTACCTGCACAGAGACAATGCCTTAGGCATTACACTAAATTACACTCAGACGTTACCCTAAACTCAAGTTCTTCAGAAAACAGCCTCTAAATAGATACATTTAAAAAATTGAGTATAGAATGGTCATCTAAAAATCAAGCTGTTTTCCACCACGAAGAAACACAAATGGCTAAAAGCATACTCTGCAGCAGTCAAAGAACTGCAGTCACTGTGATGTATGGTTGGGCAGAGAAGAGATTCAGAGCAGCCCTGCGGAGAAGGACTTGGGGTTGTTGGTCAATGACAGAATGAACATGAGCCGGCTGCAGTGTGCGCTCACAGCCCAGAAAGCCAACCGTATCCTGGGCTGCATCACAAAATGGTGGGGGACCCACAAGGAGGGAACAAGGATCAATGTCTGAGTGTCACTCCTATCTTCAAGAAGGATAAGTAGGAGGAAACAGGAACTAGAGGCTGGTCAGCCTCATCCCTGTCTCCTTGAAGGTGATGGAGCAAGTATTCCTGGAAACCACCTTCAAACATCTGAAGGAGACCAGCAGCAACCAGCATGGATTTGTAACCACACAGTCCTGTAATACTGCATAGCCATTGCCAGTAACAGGCCATAAGCTTTGTATCAAGTTTGCAAGGTCTCAGGACTGAGGCTTGTCAGGCTTGCTCTATCAAAACCTCTCTTGACCTGCCTGAAGTTGTTTCAGTTGGTTTAACTGCAACAGCAATTTCTCATAACTGTCAGGGGGGCTGAGCAGGACAGTTGGACTGGGTGATCTCCAGAGGTCCCTGCCAAGCCCAGCAGAATCTGTGATTCTGTGAAAAGGGGCATGATGAAATTCTCCCAGAACTTGCCTCACATTTAAGAGCTGCACAGCCTGGTTTTTTGTTTAACTTAAGAAAATTTAAAACCACGATTTCTTCCTTATTCTGACCCTCTTTTTTAACTGGTGACTAATTACAGACCATGAAGGAAGGAATAGCAAAGAGCTGATGTAAACTTTTTGGAAGGAGTCCACAGATATAGAATGTTTATTCAACTTCTTAAGTGACAAAATACTGGTTTAGTTTGAAATTTTAACACCTCCCCCCATAACTTTGTAACTAAAGAACTTGTACTATTGCTCCTTTTTACTGCTTCTCTGAAAAGTAATTCAGAACATTCATTTGTGTGAATGCCTACAAATAGAATTAAGCATATGAAAATTAATACGTTTTAAATCCAAGATACCTTTTGCAGCCACTGTAACTTAGGCTGCTTCTTAGTTTCCTCCTACAAATACATCTACAGAGACCTGCTTCTTGGGTAGGTCTAATCGGGAGTAGATCAAAACTAGCATCAATTTGACCAAACATTGCCTGTCCTTTATTATAAATCACTAGTTTTTTAATTTTTACCCCACTCTTCAAATAAAACTTTGAACTTACGATGGAAAAGATTTTGTCGGTGGTGATTTTGTTTGGGTTTGGGGTTTTTTTTAAGCTATAAAACTGGATGTTTTACTTCACATCTTACAAACTTTCACCCAGACCAATAATGTTTTTACTGTCACAGTAGATATAGGATTGCCCATTACATTATTACACCCAAGATCTGAGTCAAGTTTTTTATTATCTTTTAGTTTTGCATTCCTGCCCTGCTTTGCTGTCAGATCTGGATGTATTAATGTCCCTGCTAATCTAATATTCCTGAATGTGGTTTTGCTTAGTGCAGTCAATAAGTGAACAATTCACTACTGCAAAGTCCAAGTGTATGTTGGACTTATGTTCCTGGCAGGTTCTGTCCAAACAATCACATCATAAATAAAGATTTATTCGCTGTCCTACCACCCCCACCAGTATTTTGGGAACTAAATTTATCTCAGAAGTATTTTTGAAATGACATACCCCTGAAAGCCAGCTTCTGATAAAAATGTTAGTTCTTTGCCTAGGAAGCTGTAGCTGCCAGGCATCGTGTGATGCTCCCAGGTTTGCAAACAACTCCATCATCTGATCATTTACTCCCCTCTTGGTAGTCGTTGATCCAGTTGTCTCTGATGGACTGGCAGGATCTCAAAGTGCCCTGAAGACATTTGGTTTAAGGAATGCATGTGAACACCCATGTGCATGCTTGCAGCATGTTCTTCTCTGAGGCAAGGGCGATTTAAGACAGACAAAATGAACTCCATCTTCAGGGTAGCAGCACTCTCCAGAGGTATGGAGAACTAGAAAAACTTGTTGAACAGGGGAATGCCACATGTTTAGTATTCACTTGGGCAGCAACTGGTGGAATGCATGAAAGCAAAACTTCCGTTTTCACATTTTAACAACTGTGAGAGTGCCAGCATAGAGTTGCTTTAGCTACATTGGAAGCCAAACATAACTTCTCATCAGCCTTAGGGCCCAAAAAAAGTCTCTGAAAAAAACATACAGCCATCCTTCAAATTAAAAGATTTTGATAGAAAATGAAGTGACAGAGAAGAGTGAACAGAGAAAAATAACCCCACCAGCTTGCAATACACCAAAAAAGACACAATGTGATTACTGTGTTACCCTTGACAATGCATTAAAGCAGTTAAGTGAACTTGTGTGCCACTTCTGTTCTTCCTTCTTTTCCGTGGGTGCTCCTCAGCTCCGATTTTTATTTCCTCTCCTTAGCCCTTCTGATCCTTTTTTCCTCCTCACTCCCAGCTTCCTTTCTGTCTTCCGCACTAAGGTGCCATGGCAGTGTGAAAATCAGAAAAGTAGTGGTTTATAACATGTGGAGTCCTTGTTTGTTTTTTTTTAAGTCCCTGAACCTATGTATTTGTGGTGTTCAGCTTAGGCCTTCAACCATTACTGACCTCACATTCAGCCTCTGCTGCTGTTTTGGTTTTCTGCAGGATCCTGCTCAGCAGCACCAACCGTAACTGATATAAAATCTTTCTCTTAATAGCTATCTGACATCATTACAGTCTGCTGTGCTGCCTTCTGTGCAAGTTTTTACATACATGCAATCTTCCTTTCATGTGTACAGTTTCAACATTAAAGATTTTTATGGCATGATTTTTCTCCCCTTACATTTTCCTACTTTACCCTGATTTTTAATTTTTTTTTTTAGGATTCACATTCAGTTTTTCCATGTACTATTGTGAAAAACTCCACATACTGTTGCTTTTCCGAACCTGTCTCCTAACTACTCACTGCTATTTCACTTATGTGCTTTTTCTGTCTCGTCATTAGCTAAGCAGCTTGTTAAATTTTAAGAGTTTGTTGCTGCACTGAGAGCTTCTAAACACTCTTCCTGCACTCAAAGGGACTTTCATCATTCTATGACTTCAGAACAGAGCTTGTAATCTCGCTGCTGTGATGTGCTTCAAAAGCTCCTGTGAGCTGCTGCATTGAGAAATGGGGCCTGTAACACTCCAACATTTCTATTTTAATACAGGTTAGCAAATACAACAGGCCTCAAAATTGTCCAAGTTGTTTTATACCAAATTCAGTAATGATACAGCCTAAATGTCTGGACCCTTGTCATAGCTCAGGCAATCTTAATTCAGAAAATGCTATTTGCTACAGTGGCTTTACACAGTAGTACCAGCTTGAATAGCAGCTACCAACCTGGAGGGTTTTTGTTATTTTTATTATTATCTTGTGTGACTTTCTTTCCTCTTTGTACTTTTCTGTCTGTTGGATTTTCACAATAGTTCCTTACATATTTTTGACAAAGTACCAGGGGCAGTCAGTAGCCTTCTGTGGTAGATTTTACAGAATACAGATTCTTTTCACCTGCTTGAAGGTGATTTCGTATGAAGTTATATAAATGTGACCCAAATATATAACGAACGAACAAACCACCAACACCAAAAATATCCCAAACAACAACAACAAAAAACATCCAAAGACTGTCAAGTGTCTGTTAAACACCTCCAAATTTTATTCTGACATTAATCTAGACAGTGTCTCACTCTTTCTTGTCAGTGCTTGCTAAGCAGTGAACGGCACCTCAGTATGCATTTCTAGATCAGATTCACTGACAGTTTGGCAGAGGTCTGACTTCCAATGCCATATTAGAGTGCTCCAAGTTGCTGCTAGTACAAAAGGGAGATGAGTTGTTTTCTATCAACTACCAGGTAGGGTAGGGTTGATTTTTTTCCTTTATTAGTATTTCAGCCTGTTACAAGCTGGACTATTTTGATAAAAAGGATTTGCCTCCCAGTTTAGGAATTTTTTATAAAGACCTGGATCACCTTTTATATAGACTTATTCTTACAGTTGAGCTTGGCAGTTAATAAAGATCAGTTCCTCTGATTAGCTGTGCTGTGAGCTTAGGATTCCTACTCATTTAAGCTAGAAGGAATCCTGAACACCATTGTGAGTACAGGTCTCAGAGGTTATACCAAGGAAACCAAACATTGCTCAGTTAACAACACTGGCAGGGTTCTGTAACAGGCAAAATAAAGAGAGTCCTTGAGGCAATAGCAACATTTCATAGCTCATGACAGCCATATCCTACAC
>JAVHNF010025584.1:0-11693 GCA_034783455.1 Micropsitta finschii | reverse complement strand
ATCTGGTGATGTAAGGAGCCGTATGGAGGTGTGGCAAAAAGCCCTGCTCTATAGGCTAAAGGAACAGAATTTGCCTGAAGGATCCACACTTCAGTTCCAAACACACTTTCTACAGGCACCATTTAATACATCATCTGAACTGGATCTCCTTGTTGAATAAACTCTGACCCTACTGATCTGAACACAGACCCTAGAAAGCCAGACCTGGATCTCAACTATGCAATTCTTTTACAAAGGCCTACTGTGTGGGTTAAGATAAGTTAGCATGTACTGACTTGTTCTCTTCTAAGCACTTTTTAAGTCTCAAAAGCTGTCAGCACTGAATCCTGCATGGAAATTCAACACACCAAAAGAACACAAAACATCTTCACAGTGCTAGTCCTAGTGTTTTTAAAGGTGAACCTAACCCAAGTAACTCCCATGCTCTTCTATTTCTTACCAGCAGATCATATAGATCATGTACTAGGTATATGATTTCCAACAGGAAGGAACAATATTCATACTAACATTCATTAGTGTTAACATACATGCTTCATTAACTACTTTACATGTTTTCTTGAATTCCACATGACTAGTTGTCCTGGGTTCAGCTGTAACAGTTATTTTTCCCCTTCCTAGTAGCTGATCCAGTGCTGTGTTTCAGCTTCAGTCTGAGAACAACACTGGTAACAGTGATGTTTTAGTTGTTGCTCAGTATTGCTTACTCTCATCTTTTCAGTCTCTCATGCTATGCCAGTGAGGAGGGGCACAAGAAGTTGGGGGGAAGCAGAGACACCTGACCTCATCATGGAATATACTTCTAGCAAGACCTTAAGAATGTAAGTACAGCTCTTGACAAATTGCCAAATGTGAACACAGCTGTCCTCTAGTTACCTACTGTAAAAATCCACTGTTCTATTTTTGCTGGTGTGTCACTTCAGGTTTCCAGTTTATTAGACCATACTCTCTGTGGCAAGGACAGGGATTTCTGACATAGTCGGAGAACACTTCAATGATTGCAAGTAAAATAAATGGAACAGCTAAGACTAGAAGCACAAACCACAAACCAGTGGGAACAGCCCATGAACGGAAAACAAACTCCACCGATACATTTGCAGGATTAGAAGCTAAAACTCAGTGGTCACAGAGTATACAGACTACATTCTTAAACACTGTGATATTCTCTGGTGCTTCAACATATTGACTTGGCACCAGATGTCATATTTCATACACTGAGTGCCATACAATTCACATCTCAAAAGTCAAGAAGGGAAGACTAACTCTTAACTACTCAAACTTATCATACACTTGCATGGAGCTCCATCTTATCAGGTTGATAGAGGTAAACACTTCTGCAATCTTTATTACCACGTATTATTGCATCTGAGCATTTCTCAGTCACAGTAAATAATCTATTCAAAGCATATTCAGAGATTGCTTTACTGGTCCCATATACACATGCAATTTTAAGTAGAGCAGTAGGTACCAGATACATTACCTTTTCCTGCTCAGTAGTAAAATGAAATGACACAGGCCAGTGTGTGGCAGAAAACTCGCCTTCATTCACAGAGCAAGCACCTGATGTTCCATCTGCATTTGTCTTCAGTGAAGTCAAGGCTCAGACCAAATGCTGAGCTCTTCTAACAGCCAAGTAATTAAACTGTGGCAGAAGGAGAAACAGCTCCACCTTTTTAACTATATAACAAGTCCACTGTTTTTCTCCCCCCTCTGTAGAAGAGCCTTGCTCTCCCACTGCATCACATTAAAGAGAATAGAGAACAACAAACAGGCTCAACACCAGCCAAAATAAAGACAAAAGACCATAGTTGGTGCAAAATCCTCCAGTGCCCCAACAAGCCTCATACTTAAGAGGCTTATGAAACAACTTCTAAGTAGCTGATAAAACTGGCTGCAATGGGACTGGTCATCCCAAACATCCATAAACCAGTTTCCCAAAATACCTGGCTCTGTGAGGGGAACCGCAGGGCTTTTTTTCCCCTCTTACCATTTGGCCTCAGCCCAAAAACCTTATACAAGGTCAGGAGACCTTGCTACCAGGGTCACCTACCCCTTAGGAGACTTTGTTGACCAACCCAGGAGAATGGGAAGCCTCACGCAATACAACTCCACAAATGTTTCACGCTTCCAGGTAACAGAGACTAGGTCAAGAGGCACTGAAAGCAGACGGGTACTATACTACAATTGGTTTTGTCTATGAGATTTAAATACACAACTCTGCACAGACCATGTTTTCAACCAGCACACACCTCGCCTCCAAGAATATGTTCTCAAACAGATGGACCTGCATGATCCATACTTTTATAGAAACCTAGATATTTCAAGTAAAGAATAAATCTATTTCAACCTACAGCAGGGAAAACTATTTAATAACATTTATTGCATAATCACAATAACGTGCTAGAACTCTGATGCTTTATTTTATACACTAAAAGTCTCTCAGAGGAAAAACGTGTTTGGATGAGTTCTAAGACTGATTTTTATTTAGCCCAATCATTTGTAGTACTATGCTACCACAAACAAGAGCTAAAAACAGTTGCAGTGTTAACGGCACAGCTTTTCAGAAATACTTAAAAGCCATGACATAGACTATACACAATTTGAAGTTTTGTTTAAATAAAGAAATAGAGAAACTAATCAATCAATCTAGCAGAACACACTTTCTAAGTCAGTTTAGTGAAGAAGTATCCCCTCTTGCTTGCTTTGAATATGCTACCTGCCATTTACATTGAATACCCCTCTGTTTCCACACTGGAAAGGACAGAAAATAATTCTCTCTTTTCCAGGGTTTTCACAATCTCCCCCTATGGAGCCTCTTTCCAAAGCTGAAAACCTTTTTTATTGAGCTGTTCTTTATTGTTTCGTGCCTTTGAAAACCTCTTGTGCCCTTCTCAGCACCTTTCTCATTTTATTACGTCCTTTCTAAAACAGGAGACCACAACTACATAATACAGAAGTACTGTGGCTTATGCAGTAGACTGCAATAGCATAATGAGCCATAACACATAATAGCATAACGAATGTTTTGGGCACAAAACAAGCCTCTGAAAATGCACTTTGCAAAAAACCCTTGGGTGCTACATTCTCCACAGATGTCTACTGGAACAGATTACTGAAGAATCTGGTCTGGATGATGATTAGATATGGAAGTAGATAAAACAGTAGTTTGATCCACAACTGCAATCCCTGTGATAAACAAGGCAAACATGCTAATAGTTCTCAACTTCCAAAAAAGTCTCTGAGGGGGAAAACAGTTAAAATATAACTCTACAAAAGAATAGATGTAATTATAACTGATAAATTAGTTGCCAGTCCCCACTTTTTACAGTTATGAGCCCAACAACTTTATGCACACAAGGTATAGCCAGTCTTTTAAGTTCAAATTTAACCATTACAAGCTAGGGAGACCCATTTCAGAGACTGCTCTTGTGACAGCATTCTAGACTTAAGAGCATGCATACACCAGCTGCCCAGAAATAGAAAGCTGCTAATAAAGAAGCTGCTAGGAAAAGCCACTAAACATGCACACATTTTTTAACCTGACTTACACATATTAGCTCAAGTGCAAGACATTAAATCTGAGCATTTAAAATAGCCAAAGAGAAAATAAGTGCAAACTACAAAGCCACAGGGGTTAGCAATGATTTCCTGACCTTTTTGGGTGAAAATCCCATTACTAGGAAAGTAACACCAGACAGGGCAGAGTCCACGAAGGACATGAACTGTAGGAAAGCCAGAGTCTTGACCAACAACTTTGACCTTCTGAGAAGTCTGAAAATTCCTTTATACTGCAAACTGAGACTTCCACAGAATTATCTGGTATCTTGCTGCATGTTGTAATGTATTATTGCCCTACAACTTGTGCAGAAGCCCATAGCCAACTAACTACTAATGCACAAGTTTAGAAGCTACCATGCATAAGATACGATTAAGCTCTAACAGAATCTCAGGTATTGATTATGGCTTAGACCTGCATTGAAAGTCAACACTTAGACAATTACCCTTAAGTGAATGACATTGTGAGACAACTTTATTACACTTAAGACTTACTTGTTTAAAGTGATCTTCTGCTTAGGAGAAACAGCAGACAGTATATTCACAAATAACAATATCTACTTTGCAAGAATTAGCCCTGTAAGAATTCGATAATACTTTTCTTTTTTTTTTTTTTTAAACTCATCTCTTAAGATAATGTGTAGATACTTGCAGATATTTATAACCAGGCTTTTTCTTTTTTTCTTAAACAGCCAGATCTTTGATAGTTTTTATCCTCCTTCCCTCCCTCATCCAAGCCTAGTAAATTCAAAACAATTGTTCTAGCAGCATTCATGAAATCAATAGTGCAAAGTTATTACAAAAACTTTTTTACAAGCTGTGACATCCTCTTCAAGTTTTTATTGGGTCAATAGCACTTCTCATGTATTTAGAGCTCTGGGGGAAGGCAGGAACAATAGACTGGCTGAATCTAGCAAGCAATGAATTTGTTTGCTGAGGGTTTGGGGGGGTTTTATTGTTGGGTGGTTGTTTTTTATTAGCTGCTCATACTGGCCATTGTTACAACTTTGGTAACTAGTTCACGAGGTTAAACTCACAGTTCCTCATCTTGACATGCACCTGTAACATGCGAGTTGAACTGCACCACAATAATTGTCATGTCATCTCTATACATTCGAGCCAGCTCTTCTGGCAGACTCAGCATCTTGGACAGTCGCTCATGATCCACAGTGCCAAACTCATTGTGACCCACTGCATGACGTATCAGGTGAGTCGCTGCATTCTGATCTTCAAACTCTGAAGAGATTCTCGCTCTCCTTTCTGTTAAGAGACCATGCATTTGTCCCAAAGTTACCTTATAGCCGCCAACATCTATTGGCTGTTGATGGTGAACACCAGTGAGGTACTCCCCAACAATTCTAGCCACATCTTGCCTGTGCATCGTCTCCCACAGCCCATCTGTGGCCAAAACCAGGAACTTATCCTGTGGCCGTAATCTGTGATATATGACTTCTGGCTCAGCCGTAAGGTATGGGGGCGTGTGAAAGTTTGGAGGAATAAACTTCGTATATTCATTTTCATTCAGCTGATCTGGGCCCGATTCTATTACTCTCTTCTGTAGTTCAATACTCCATTTAAACTTCACATCACCAAAAGCTCTGAAAGGCATCAGGAGACCTAAGAGACGATCTTGTTTCACAAGATTTTTCTCTTCAGACTTTGGATGCTCCGTTTTCACACGCTCTACTTCATTTTTATTTTGTGCATTGTGGTCATAGGACAAATTAACTGCAGACCAAGATCCATCTTCTTCCTGAACCCCAAGCATTGCCCTGCTGTCACCTGTGTTTGCAATATGCAAGTCAACACCATCCACATGGGCCACGCAGGCAGTTGCACCAGAAAACGCTACTCGCAGTACTAGGTAGTTGAGAAAAGAATTTGGATCTCCTACTTGAGCTTCCAAAGAAATATCATTATCAAGCCTCTTAAAAGCATTAATTAAAGCTTCTTTCACATCAGTAGTCTCTCCACTGTTGAGATCAATCAGCTCCTGCCAGTAAGTTCTTAGACTATTGAAGTAAAGCTTGGAAGCTTCTTTGCTAAAGTAATCATTAGGATGCTTGTGCCACTGTAAAATGGGCAACAGAGCTCTGCCACTTTCCACAGCATCTTCTATTTCAAGTAAAGTCTCATAAGGTAACAAAGAGACGGCAATGTAATAAAACAGTCTTTCACTGACAGCTTGAGCACAGGCACACCCTGCATGGCCATCAAATACGCCCAGAAGCATCCCTCTTGTCTGTAAGCAAGTGGCAGCACTCCTCCTGTCTTCTATTGGAGCATTAGCAGGCAACTGGTTGCTATCAAAGCCAAGAACAGAACTTACATTTTTACCATCAAATTCTGGGACTTTGAAACTGTACTCATTTGCCTTCAGAATGCTGTTGACCTGTGGAGGAGTGAGGTAAAATCTCTGTGGCGTGGAAGCATAATCCCTTGCATGAATAAAGTGATTAAAGTTCTCCTTTGGCCTGTAAAGTGCTGCAAATTTCTTCTGAGGTGCGTATCTGAAGTGACTGTGAGCAAAATGAGATGATAAGTAACACAGATGTTTATGGTGGCAGTAACACACAGTACTGCCTATTCTGCTCATCTCACAGTTACGGATCAATGGAAACAGATGAGCTGGTGCTGGCATGGCATCAGACAACAATGGTAGCCTGGAGCTTCGGACAGGAATTGCTGAAAGACAAGAGAACAACTATGCTTAGAGGGACAGCTAACAAATTTTTCCCCAGAGCCCTGTATTAAGACATTTACAGTCTCTAACAAAGTTGCTTATTATATAGAGTTCAGTTTCATGGGTCTTGAGAATGAGAAGGTATTAAAAGGTGCTTGTTTATAGACACTGCATTGGGCTGTAACAAAAAAGCTATACCATACTTCAGTTCAGCATACATACTTTAGTTCTTATACCCACTCAGCTGACAGGAAGTGAAAACATCATCCAACACAGCTTCAAACGGAACTCAAGACAACAGTTAGAATGGAACACTGCACAGTTTTGCCACTTTTTACAAGAATTTTATGGAGATTTGTTTTCTGGTGATTTCCCAGCTGACAGAGTCAAATCTGGCACACAGGGAGGAAAACTCTGTAAGGCTGAAGAAATAAAGCATCTAACAGCAAGATACGAGAAAGAAATTTGAGATGACATACAACTGTTTAAGACGACTGTTTAGACTACAAAAAGCAAGCAATAGAGTGATAGACAACAGATATTCTTTAAGCAACAAGTCAGTAGCAGGTTTTATTTCTTTTTCCCCCTTCCACATGTAAAACTTCAAGTTTGTGTGGCACCATGGTGTACATATACCCAACAGCCACAGCAGTCTATGCAGCAATTTTCTAGGCTGTCAGATAAAAAACACAGGAAGTAGATTCATCCATCCTACCAATAGCTCATCTACTCAGTAAATTTTAAGATTATAAATTGCTTTAAAAAGTTACTCAAGTGAAGGACTACATGCAGGCTGTGCTTGCTTCCATGACTAAAATAGAGCCCTGCACAAGTCTAAAGCTAGTTCACCCTTAAGATAAACTATTATATTTAATATCCAAGAAAAGGAGTCTACTACTTTTTTTGCCACATATGAAACTCTTCCTTATAGTTTTTCATTCCTCTGAATAAAGATTATTCTAACATACTCTTCCTTGTCCTCCTTTACATACCCAACCACAACATTAGTGCGAGTGCCTCATAAATCTTTTATTCACTATATCTCATCTCAAGAAGCCTTTTACAGTGTTAAGAAATCCACAGCAGAAAAAGTTGAACTGTGCCTTGTGTGAAGTACACACAGTTAAGGAAATTCAATTTTCTTCCCATCTTTTTGTTTCATCATAAAAGCTTCCCAGAAAAGATCATTACAAGTTATCTTATACAAGGCTTGCTGCAATAAGTATTAATCTACCAGAAGCACTGTATGTCAGATTAAATTGTTCAGCTGAAAAGCTAGATATTCCTGTGTTGTCCCAGGTGCTTCAGTCACTAAATTGATTATTTTTTTTGCCAAGCAAACATACCAGTATTTCATGAGGCACAAGTCTGGTAAAATATGCAGTAACCCCCAATACTCAATCTGAAGGAGGAACTGCAGTCTGTAAACTACCCATAGCTTCCAATACAGGATTCTGATCATCTGGACCAGCTGAGAAATATCTGGAAACATATGAAGCTTCACCCCATTCTCTGTGTTGCAAGAAAAAAGCAGCAAGTCACAATCCTTCCCTCCAAGCTTGCTTGTTCTCCTTAAGTAATCAACAGTGGAGTCTATTTCTCTGTTACAAGACACAAGTGATGAAAGTAGAGAGGAATTCATGTCTCTACCCCCTCCGCTGGGTTCCTAGTATTAAAGATGTCCTGTCAGTCTTTACTCTGCATTTAAATTCTTATGCATTGACCTGTCCCAGGTGTTACACTGCCAGCTCTGAAGAATAAACTAACTAGTTTTCTTCTGTTCAGTTACCAGGAAAAGCTCTGGTTGTAGTCCTGTGGACCACAGCCAGATGTCCAGATATTCTGCACCAGTGTATTGCAGATGCATACTAAATTTGTTAGCCATTTGCTTCCCAGAAAGTCTGTTTCTCCAGCCCTGGCTTCACACACATACTGCATGACAGAAAAAAACCTGCAATTCCAAATACAGATTTTTTTTCATCTACTCCACTGCTTTTCAGTTATAAAGGGAGCTATTTTGGTAGGTGTTCTGTGTATTTCTTCACATGACTTCTAAAAGCAGCAATTTTTCTTATGGAACCTCAAAGGTCTATGGATGTGCCCACACTTCAGATTCAGTACTAGTCTCTCATTAGTCTCCAACTGAATCAATACATGGTGCCACAACAACTGTTCTGACAGTTATGTCGTTGATCCATGATAAAGCAAAAATACAAATGCACTGCTCTGAAAGTGGCTCTGCAGTGCCACCGGAGGATGTTCTGCTGATTTTTAACCATTAGTTTATCAATTACATGAAATCAAACAAGTAGTAAGAAGCTGGCCTCAAATTTTCCAGAGCCTGTATCATTTACAGTAGATCCATGTCATCTTAAGGTATCAGCCTGTCTCATGTATCAGATTTAATAAATCCCAGTTGACTGAGAAGCTTAAAGTTTGGCAGCCTGAAATTATTGAAGTCTCTCCCACTTACACCCACAACATAGATATACCAAATAGAACTAAGACACTCCAGGTGGTTATTATTACTTTAGGATCCCTAATTTCTTACGAAAAGAGATTAAGCAGAAAATTTTACAATCAAACCATCACTTAAAGATATTAGAACCAAGCCAGTATTAAATACCTCTCCAAGCCCAGAATAGGGTACAAATGCTACTTTTCAGGCTACAATACTGAGTGGTAAATTTATGGGGTTTGTAGCATTTATTACCTTTTTTTCTAAAAAAGGCTTGTTATAACTGTACTATTAAGGCCAACCAATGCCGTGCTAAAAGGTATTCCCAAACACCTGCCTAACTGTGCCAGAAGACACCCATGGCTCCAGGTCAAAACGCTTATCCCGGTGCCTTTCACACATTTGACAGACCTGAATGAACTAACCTGTGGGGGAGAAGTAGCAAGAAACATTCAACACAAGCGGAACCGTTAAAACCTTCCCTCCAGCCTGCGAGAATAACAGGGATTGACATGGGAACTGGGCCGGGCTGAGGCTACCTGGGCAAGCTATGCCTTGGGCTCTCTGCCCTCAGGTTCATTGGTCCCGGCATTGTTTTAAGCTGCAGGTGTTGCTATTGCTGTGGTTAACCTGCCTTACTGCTGTGTGCTGAAAGGGAGAGATTTCTTCTCAGGCTGTTGCGGTATATTTGATGCACCCTTGCATTTGCTTACCCTGACTGTGGGAGGCAGGAATAGAGTCTCCGGAAAGCCTAGTGATTAAAGGAACAATTCAGAGTCAGCGTTACTTCAAGCAGAATTGCAGTTCCTGAGCTAGTGCCGATTTAACTCGGAGGTAATTTACCCTCTAACAAAACCACCCTGGAAACACATTACAGTGTGAAGTACAGATTAGCCTAAATGTATGATGTCGGAAACCGCTGCAGACCAAGGATAATGGTGCTGTGGCTGTTTTTATTTCCAATGCTGCAGGCTCTGCCCGGCTGGAGAGAGGCCCTTCCAGAAGAGAGTGGGGACAGGTCATCTCCTCCCAGTCCTGAGCCCTCGTGCAGCTTGTCAGCCACCCCAGATGACGGCAGGGAGACAGAGGAGGCAGAACACGCTCCCGGGCTCGCTGGTGTGGGAGGACAAGGTAACAAGTGTGCAAAGGGCCGGCTGTGTGCTCAGAGCTGTTGTCCTTCTCTCGGTATTTCTGTCCAAGTCGGCTCTATGGTTGTGACTGGTGAATTAATGTTTACTCGTAAGGGGATTTTCCTAAATATGTCATTTTTTTGTTACTTAAAGCAAGCAATGCCCATCGCAGCTATTTTGTCTGCAAGCCTTGTGGTCGTTAATAAAACAGATCTATAGGTGTGCATGTATCTAAAAACCATCTGCGTTTACCAATGCTGGGGTATATTTATTGCAAAGCCAGACCACAGACAAATTCTCAATACTCAAAGGGCTCCTGCTGAGTGTGGTGCTGGCTCTGAGGTGAACACGCTTGTGAAAATGCAGTTAATTTCTTTAGATAAGGAAGTAATATATGAGCCTGGTGTAGTAACGGCAACGGCGGCTTGCTTGGGCTGCTCTCGGAGCATCCCTTACATCAAAGTCCAGAAGAGACAGGCAATTAGGCTGCAGTGTTCTTTGCACAGCAAATGTAAACAGCTTCAGGCCTCCTGAATTCAGGCAACTTTTATCCGCGAAGGAGACGGAGGCTTTGATTTAAGCTCCTCTTCCAGGGCGGGTGTGATAAACGGTGCCGCTGCCGCACGAGGCCGCAGTGTTACTGCGGGTTGTTTGTTTCCTGAATCCCATCGGGTCTTAAATAATTTCAGACATTTGGGTAGCTTGTCCTTTTCCCTGGGAGCTACAGAGAGGCAGCACCGCTGCACATGTGAGCAAAGTTCACAGTAGGCGCCTCTTTTAAGGGTGGTAATGGATAGTTTAGATCAATAAACAAGAGATAACAAAAGTGAGAAATTAAAGGGAGTAGGGCTTAAAAGCAACCAAACCAGTCTGATCACTGCCACTTTGAAATGCCTTTCATTATGGTGTGTTCACATCCAGAAGTCCCAAGCTGGTGTGAAGATGAGAGCAAGGAAGAAAGTGCGGTCAAAAAGATTCCTATTACAGGTAAAAGCAACGGCTGCATATTAACCTCAAACCCTGTATTCAACAATACGAGATCATCCAAACGTTGGCATTTCAGTGCTTTGGGGCTGCTAATAGTGAGTAAATTCAGCTACTACATACCGAGCGCAAAGATTAAACGTAAGATCATAAACTCTGCGCTTATGTTAACATACACCAAGACGGACAATAACCAGCACCTGTTTTATTCCTTGTAATCATGTTCTACATTTAAACCGCATGAATATCCTGTCATTTAGCCTTGCAGGTCCCGGTATCAGTGTTACAAAGGTCAGTCTCCATGGGGAAGATCCAGTAATTATATGACAAACTACAGATGTTTCTGATTTGATTCTTTTCTTTTCTGGAGTAATTGAATGTGTATCATTAGAATAAGCACAGGGAATGCCCTGCTAGCTTGGAAGCTGCTGCTGCAAAGGCTGCCTGATAACACTGTGTTTTTAGCAATAAGGTTTTACCAAGTGTGGTTCAGATCCTCCCGCAGCAGATGTATGAGCCTTGCTCCGGATCCCGGTGTCACCGCTTTTGGGGCCGGGGTATCAGTAGCACATCAGTTTTCAGGGCAGGGCTCTTGGCACTGAGTCTCAGTTTGCTTTTGCCTGATTTTTGTCCGGTGGTGGCTGCTTCCTTATAAATGTTGATGTCTGGCGAAATATGGATGGATGCAGGTGTGTGCTCATCAGAGAGGTGCGAGGGCAGCTGCTCATGCAGTGCTCACCGCTGCTTCCCCGCTCCTGCATTGAGAGCAGCCTGTCCTTCAGAGAGCAGCTCATTCCCCTTGGAGAGGTTTTCCTCTGCTGCCTTTTGAGCCTAATTTGCAGCTAAAATGTAAACATGTGCTGCTTGTATTCCTGCATTATCCTGC
>JAVHNF010025581.1:6170-16368 GCA_034783455.1 Micropsitta finschii | reverse complement strand
TGGGGCTCTGTGCTGATTCTCCGCTCTCTTCCTCCAGGTGACCAAGGTGCTGGGCAGGACCGGTTCCCAGGGCCAGTGCACGCAGGTGAGGGGGCCAGGACAGGTTGGGGCTGTGTGGGAGCAAGGCTATCACACACTGGGCTGACACCTTCTGTTCATGCAGGTGCGTGTGGAGTTCATGGATGACACGAGCCGCTCCATCATCCGCAACGTCAAGGGGCCAGTGCGGGAGGGTGATGTCCTTACACTGCTGGAGTCAGAGCGTGAGGCCCGGCGGCTGCGCTGAGCTGGTGAGTATGGGGCTACCAGTGAGCCCGGTGCTTCCCATTTGGTCTCAGTGGCCTCCCACTGCTCTTTAAACCAACATGGCCTCCACTGTTCTGTTCCAGGTGATGAAGGCTGATGGCATGTGCTTGGGGTGGCCGATTGCCATCTGCTTGGCCAGATGCTGGTCAGGGATGGAGAGGAGTGTGGCAGTTGTGTTGCTTCAATAAAGGTCTTGCTTACTCTGTGTGAGTGCTCCATTGGTCTGAGTATTTATGCATGCACTTGTTGTTGCTGAGTCCAACAGTGGCACAAAAGCACAGCCTGCTTATTCCTGGAGTTACCCATGCTGCCTTTATTGTCATATTGCTCCATTTTTGTACTTTTATTAACCTGTCACAACAAAATAACTGTTTTGATTGCAGCAACCTCAATCCCCATTTTTCTAGTAGGAATTCTGCATATAGCCAGTAAAGTGGCACTGCTGAACTTACTTGCCTTCTGTGGAATTCAAGTACAAGGTTGAAGTCAGCTTGCAAAGAACAGCTGGCTGGTTTTGTCCTTCCGTCCTTAGTAAGCAGTTCTATAAATATACCTATTTGCTGTCTTGCCTGGCAATCACTCACAGAGAGAGTGCTTGTCTCCTCTTAGAGGAGTTTTCAAGTCAGTCTTGTTTAATGTTCGTCCTCAGTTTTTCCTTCCAGCAAGAAGTCAGCTAGAAAGATTTATTGGTATCTATTAAACGAAGTAAAAATAAGGCTCAAAGGATGAGGAATGAGCCTGAAAACTGTTATGGTCTGAGGGCTGGTTTTTAAGTGCTGATGCTTTCCATCTGGTAGTAGAGTGATACTGGTTTGTGGTGTGTTTGAACCCAGTCAAGTCTGCAGCTCCTGATCCTGTGGTCTCTGCTGGGAGTGTTCATCCTTCAATGTCCCAAACTTGATTAAGGCACCTCAAGAGCAGGGGGGATTGAGAGTTTGAGTACCAGGAGCTGAGGAGAGCACTCCTGGAATAGATGTTTGAATTGCTGCCCTTGGCAGACAGTTGCTGTTGGGGCTGGTAAAACAGTGGTTGCTTGGTTTTGTGTTCCTCCTGCTGGTGTTAGTTGTGCTCTGGGCAGCTCCTGGGCAGCCTAAGGAGGATTTTGTGCTCTGGGGAAAGCCCCTGTTGGTATGTGCTTGTGTTGTTGCTTGATCTAGTTCTTGATTCTTTGTAGTGGTTCAGTGTCAGGGCATCAGGTGAGTCCCTGCTCCCTTGGTGGATGTGATGCCTCAGAGTTTACTTTTGCTGCTGTTTGTTCCCTGCACAGCTTTAGCAATGATCAGGCCCTGACTGTGCTGAGTGACCAAGCAGGAGGCTTCAGCTGTGAGTTGGTTGCCAGACTGATGTCAGCTTGTCACAGGGGTGGCTCAGAGCAGTTGAAGCCCTTCCCAAATATCCCTGTGGGGTCAGCATGGTCCTTGGCCACGTGAGGAGGGAGGTGACTTTGCACCCCTACTCAAACTGACGATAATGCAGCTTAATGTCAAAGCACCAGGGGGAACCAAGGGTAAAAAGGGCTACATCTGGTCCTAGCATCCTGCTTGGTCCTGAGGTGTGAAACAGGCCCTAAGATGCCATGACCCAAAAGGACATTTTGGGTGGAAATAAACTGCCTGATGCATGGAGGCAGTCCATAAACTTGCAGGGAAGGAATGGGAAGGCTGTGCCAGGTTGTCCCTCTACTGAAGGGTTTTGTATTGAGCCAAAGACTGCTGCTGGGTCACTGCAAGATTCCAAAATAATTTTACTTAAAACTTTTATTTGTATCTTAAAAATAGACATCAGTATGAAAGTATCAGTAACCAAACCTGTGAGACCAAAGCAGTGAGTACAGAATACATCCAGAGTAGTGCAGAGGGAGGCCGTGAGCGCTGTGTGTTAAGTTCAGTGCAAAGCTGAGCCAGGCCCATTGCCAGCACAGTGGCATGTCAACTGGAACCAGTTTCCTGAAGCGTTTCCCAGCTCACAGCACAGACCAGGCTGGGGGGGGGCAAGAGTGATGCTGGGGAGCCAAGGAGCAGAAATGGGAGCTGTGACATGGCACCTTTGTGAAGGATTCTGACCAGAGCCAGCTTCACATGCAAAACCCTTTTCTTCTTCACTCTCAGTCCTTAGTGCTTTCCTTGTCTGTTCCCACCCTGCCTGGCACACACACTCATACACACATCCTCTGACATTTGTGTCCATCTCTACAGCTTCCTCTCAACTCTTCTTGCCCATCGTTTGTTTTTCCTGGAACAATATGAGCTGCTCTTGTCCCCTTTGGGAAGGGAAGTGGGCAGAGGTTTTTGGCTGGGGCTCTGGCTGCCTTCACAGTAAGTGGCTGCTGACCATCTTTGCCCTGGGAGGAGGTCCCTGCTCCCTGTGTGGGGTATCTTAAATGTCCCTAAATGCATTTATGACTCAGCCCCCTCCTGTCAGCTCGGTGGCACCCCTGGGTGCTCAGTGCTTCTGCACATCAAATCACAGTGCTTTCTTGTTCAACTCCATCCTTTGACTAAGCAATATAATTCTTTTTGCTTTGTGTGCATGTGCTAGGGGAAAAAAATAATCAGATTTCAGCCCGGAAAGGAAAGGCCAGAAGAGAAGGAGCAGTATTTCAGTCTGGAATTGCTCCCAGGCCATGTCCAAGGCAGCACTGACCATTGGGTTTGTGTCTCGTAGCTGTTGAGCTTCCTGCTGGCAGTGTGCAGCACAGCAGGGCCCAGCAGCCCTGCTCCTTGTCACTAGCTCTACTCCTCCCCAGAGCTGCCAACAGAGAACAGGAACCATGTGCCACTTCTGCTGGGCTTGTTTGCTGCTGTTTCAGTGAGTGAAGGACTTGCAAAGGACGCCGAGGCAGTGCAGGGCTGATGGGGAGTGGATGGGATGAGGCCAGCTTCTGCTCATTGTTTCCCACCCCAGGTCGCTTGATGCTTGCTTCCTCTGTCACTTGGTGGAGCAAGGTGGCTGTGCATGGGCTTGTTTCCAGCAGTGTTGAGGCTCAGGGACAGCGCATACTCTGTGACAGGAGGGTTAAAGCATCTGCAGGGCATGATTCAGCAGGCAAGGGGGATGGACATAAACCATAGCCTGGTGCTGAGGGCTGGCTCCTGAGGTTGCTCTAATTTGGTTTCTTTGGGCCCCCAGGGCTCTTGGTGGCTGTTGGTGATGTCCCCTGCTGCAGAGAGAGCAGAGACAGTGTCACTCCAGAGTCACACCGTGTCACCCCAGCAACTCCCAGTCAGGGCTGGCCAGGCTGGTGTCCTGCTGCTGAAGATGCAGTGAGTGTGTGGCACTCAGGGTGCCATGCTCTTGCCCCTGTCACAGCCCTACTGCCTGCAGCTGAGCTCTGGTACTCACGTTGAGATGGGCATAGAGTAGGACAGCGATGTTGCTGTGACCAGCCTCCAGCGCGATGGCAACGGCGTTGTTCCCATCCTGAAAACAGAAAGGAGAGCCCTTGGGAAGAGGTTTGGGGGCAGGATGCAGGTGGGTGAATGCACCCAGGCCGCAGATGCTTACACTGTCCACGATTGAGATGTCGCAGGTGGGCTGAGCCAGCAGCAGCTTCACAGTCTCCACACGCCCGTGCTCACAGGCACACATCAGTGCGGTGGAGCCTTCCTCATCCTGCAGGTTCACATCAGCTCCACAGGCGAGCAGAGCCTCCACCATCTCCTGCCGGCCGTGGCTCACAGCCAGCATCAGCGCTGTCTGCCCGGCCTGCAAGGCAAGGGACAATGCCAGGGGAGCCTGTCCTCGTTGGGTCACCTGCTGATCCCACTGCCCCGGGCAAGGACCACACTGAGAGCAGCTCCTACTGCAGTACCAGCTCCTCCAGGTTTTGAAGCTATCCTTGGAAGAGCCAGCTGTGGCCCTTGGTGATGCAGTGAGGGTCAGGATGTGATGCACCAACCTGGCTGGCCTTGGCGTTGACGTTGCCCATGCTGAAGAGCCTCCTGACCATGTTCATGTCGTCTTCCTGCTCGACGGCCGCCAGCGCTGCCAACATGAGGGCTGTGTAGCCAGCTTTGTTCTGGTGGTCCACGTTACAGACCCCTGTGGGCATGGGCAGAGCTCAGGGTGCTGTGGGGCCCGTTCCACCCTGCCCAGGGTGCTGCGAGCTGTCCCACGTCCTGCTGATGAGTTCCCCCCCACCAAACCTGGGCTCCCCAAGGGCTGAGGTGAGTTCCACCTTCCCACATGTGCATGGACACAGCGCAGGGCAGCTCTCCCTGCTGCTGGCACTTGTCTCCCATGCCTGGCATGGGCAGGATGTGAGCGGGGTGGTGGCAGGGGGATGTTTGTCAGCTGGGGAACACTGACCTGTGTCCAGCAACAGCTGCACGATGTGGAAGTTGGAGTGGGAGACGCTGTAGTGCAGGGCTGTGTTGCCGTTCCCATCCGCCAGGTTCACCACGTGGGCCAGGAGAGCTGGAGACACCTCGGCGAAGGCCAGGAGGTGGTTGGCCACCGTGTCGGGCACGGAGGACTTCTGGCTGGACAGACGGAACCACTCCTGCAGGACCAGGCTGCTGCTGGCAAGCTGTGGGCAGCAAGAGGGGCTGAGCTGGGGCCCTGCACCCCCCAGCCCCAGTGGGGAGCAGAAACCCAGCTCCAGAGGGGAATGGGGTGAAGGCAGGACCGGGAAACCCCAAACTCACGCTGAGATGGCCTGAGCTGAGCTGGGGTTTGGGGTGTCTGGGACAAAGCATGGAGCAAAGGGCAGTGTTTTAGGGCTGGGCTTTGCTGGCCCATCTTTGGGGGACACCAGCAGCCATCCCACCCCAGAGCACCTCACTCACCACCTCTTTGCTCTTGGTGGCCACGGGGTGGCCCAGGTGGGTCTTGACGATGAGGCAGGCCTCCCGCATCCTGGGGCTCAGCTCGAACCTGGGGAGAGCATGAGAGGGGCTGCATCACGCCACCAAAGGGCACCCCAAGTCCCTCCATCGAGGTTTTCTTCCTCTCCCTGATGCCTCCAGCCCTCCATGAGCTCCATGCCTGCACCCAGCAGCTTCACCCCTGCAAACCCTTGCAGAACTCGGGTTATAGGGATGAGCTTGTATTTACCCATATTTAAGCCATAAATGCCAGTAAGGGCTGTTGGATTTTGGTTTTGGGGTTTTTTTTGTCCCCCTCCAAACTCTTTAGCAAAGAGGCATCAGTGGCCTCAGGCTCATCCTTGCCTCAGCAGACCTAAGAAGCTGGAAGGATTTTTTCCTGCTGAATGGTTTTCTGCAGGACCTGAATGTGGTTGTCCCCATTGGCTGCACCGGGGCACACAAGGGCTGATGGAGCCTTCCTCACTCCCTCATTAGCACTTACTTCTCCTTCACCTCGGTGGGCTCCAGCAGGGTCACACTGTTTCCCTCACACTCCTGTACTCGCTCACACTCCCCTTCCCCAGCTTCTTCATCTGAGGTTTCAGTTTCCCCTTGCTCATCACTGTCGGAGCTGTCGGCTGAAGCCTTCTCAGAGGAGCTGTCTCCTTCCTCCTCCTCCTCACTGGATGTGCTCTCATACCTGTGAGGAGGGAGGATGCTCAGTGACAATGTGGCACCCAGCGGGTACCCCCAAGTCCCCCCCTCTGCCACTGCCCCCAGCCTGGGACAGGAATGCTGGGGTCTGGGGCTGGTGCAGGGGGGTGTCAGGAGCACGTACTCCCCGTTCAGCACGCCCACAAACTGCAGGCTCTTCTTGCTGCCTTCGGCCTCGCTCCTGGGGGCACCATCCCGCTTCTTCATGATGGACTTCAGGGCTCCTGGGGGCAGAGGTAGGGGTGTCAGAGGCAGCGCAGACCTGCCGGACTCCATCGCAGGGACATGGACTGCGCGCAGGCTGTGACAGGGCTGTCCCCAGCAGAGCCACCCCTCTCCCTGCTGTTATCCTTGGCACCAACTCACCAGCCACAGGGCTTGGGGTGGCTCCCCCATCCCGTGCTGGGGATGGGTTCTGGCTGCTCTGTGTCACCTCTGCTGTGCCTGCCCCGGGGCTTGAGCTGCTCTGGGGCGTCCCCTCCACTGCTCCTGTGCCCCGTGCCAAGGGACCATCTGGGGGGTCACCTGCACCGGGCTCCATCTCCTCTCCCTCCGCGCCGGTGCTGCCCGTCTCGGTCTGGCTGCCCTTGTCCTCACCCATCGCAGCCCAACTGGGTCCGACGGCCACGTCCCGCGCATCGGGGCGGCAGCTGACGGCGGCGCAGGCGGTCTGCGGGCCCCGCTCCCCCTGCTGCAGCGGCTCCCCGGCCGCCCGGCTCCGCGTGGCCACCACGGCCTCCACCTGCGCCTCGGCCACCCGCGGCTTGGCCATCACCTCCTTGTCGAGGCGCGCACGGGGCCGGCGGGCGCACACCTCGCGCCGCAGCTCCTCCAGCTCCCGCGTGGCCTCCCGCAGGTGCCCCTCCATCAGCGCTATCACCTCCTTCTGGTGCCCCACCGTCTGCTGCAGCAGCTCCAGCTCCTGCTCCGCCTCGCTGGGCACCCCCAGCGAGGACTCCAGCACCCACACGGACGCGTCCCTGCGCTCCCTTCTCCCGCTGTCTGGAATGTCACCGCCCTCCTGTTGGGACCGGTAGTAGAAGACAGCGTCGGCCATGGCCCGGTCCTCGCCCACTGCCACGGAGCGGCACGTGGGCCTCTCGGCAGCCCTGGGGCTCCGGCCTGGCCAGGCCCTGCCGCCCCGCTCCGGCACAGCCAGCTTCTCCGTCAGCTTCCTCAGCTCCACGATCTTGCTCGCTCGCCCTTTGGGCTCCACTTCCCGCTCTGCCCCTGCCTGGGGCAGCTCCTCTCCCCCTGACTCCACCTCGGAGCCACAGCGGTGTCCCGGAGCCTTGCTGGGCTCTCCCGACAGCTTCTCCATCAGCTTCGCCTTCTCCCTCTTGAGCTCGCAGATCTGCATCTCCAAGAGCGGGATGGTTTTCACCTGCTCCTCCAGGTCCCGCAGCTGCCGCAGGGCCGCCGCCATCTGCTCCCGCACGTGCTGCAGCGGGGCCGTGCCGAGCCCCGTGGCCGGTGTGCTGCGCCCCGAGCTGCCGGGGCTGCCCCGGCCCCAGCCTTCCCCTGGCACCCACAGCAGGGGCTGACACGGGGCTCCCGATGCGCCGCCGCCGCAGGTACCGGCCCTGTCCTCTCACTGCAAGTCCAGCCCCTCTTTTGGCAGTGTTTCACAATTGGGACAGTGCACACAGCCACCTCAGAGACCAAGACAGAAAAAATAACCCCCACCTCCATCCTCAGCCACAAGCCCTGGGTGCCTGTCCTGTGACAAAGCAAAGCTCATCTGGTCCCAAAAGACAGCTCAACAATAGAAAGGTTCTGCTGTGCAAAGCAGCAAGTGACAGTATACTGCCTGCACTTAAGCTCTTGCCAACACACTCTTTACCAGGAACACCACTCAACTCTCAAGGCACCGTTACTGACTGTTCCCACTGACATGAGAAATGGAGTTTGTGCACCTCCTGAAATTAGGCAGCAAAACTTCTTTGGTACATCCTAGATCAACAACACTACAGAGGCAAGATACTGTTTATCACACTAAACAGAAACTTGTCTCTGTTCCCTTCTGCTGCTGCAACTGACCAGCATCCATCTGATATCTCTCACCATACATTTTGATCATTCACTCTTGCAGCAGTGAAGACCTTTTATAATTTTCACTACCATACAGGCCTTTCTTTCATTCCATTCATGACCTAGCCTTAAGGCTCTACCACTCTGTTAACAATAAAGCACACCAGAATTGCTTACCTTGGAAGTATTTTCTCAGCACTAGTAGGAAGTATACAGGAGGAGCCCCACAGCAGTACTAACACCAATCAACCACCCACACCAAAAGCACCTCCTTCAAGAAAAATTCTGCTTGATTTTCCACAGCTGCATTGACTGATTAGTGCACTGCTTCAGGTGTGTAAGATGTTCAGGTGCTATATACAACTTTTTCATGTAAGAAAGGGCAGGAGCTCTTAAGTGAGACATATAAGGGGACACATAGATCCTTCAAGCCAAAGCTAGAGCGAGACAAGGTATAACTGCTAATCAGTAGAGATGTCCTGTAAAAGAAATGCAGGCTCGTCTCCAGGATTGGACCCAAGAGCACACAGAAACTGGATCCCCTCTTTGGAGGGGGGCATCTTTGAGTCAGTGCTTCGGACAGGAAAAGGGTGACCTCAAATAGATATGCCAGCTTCTAGGAGAGAGGAATGGAGCACAGCCTCTTAGATGCGATTTTAACAGCTTAACAAGCACAAAACATCACTCAACCACCAAATGTGTGAAAAAGAGAGAAGCAAGCAAGGTACTACCATAGGGCCAACCTCAAAGTATGGCTGATCCCGCCTCATTTTCTCACACCATGTATGATGATCAAGTCAGAGCTTTAGTTTAAACATATGCACAACGATGTTTGATACACTGATCTGATCATTGTACATGGTGTAACTATCACATTGCTGTATGCACAACTTGCTGAACTCTTCAGTTGGTACAAAAAGCCTGTGCAAAGTACAATTTCTGAAACTCTGTAAAGGTGAAATTTCTGAAATGCATAAAGAAAGGGTGGGGGAAGAGGGTGCATTGATGATGGTTAGTGTCACAAGTAAGAGAAAATATCAGTCCAACGGACAAGAAAGAGAAGACTGAGATATTGCCTTTTTCAAATGCACCAATGTATTAAACTTACCATCTAAGGTAACCTTTAACCATTCCTGCTGTCAAGAGACTCCCATGCTAAAGACACACAAAGATAAATGGATATCAGCTTAAAGCTGAATTTGGAAAAAAAGTATACCCACTGGATAAAGTAACTCATTAAGGTATAGATGGCGATGACAACATAAAGCATGAAAAAGCAGGGACTCTTGCTGTCTTCAGAACATCCCTGCTAATACTTCATGTTTCTGTGTAGTGGAAACTGCTCTGCTTATCACAGATTCAGGAAGAGTTTCTGTATCTTTTCCCCCCATCAACCAAAAATCATATAAAAAAACTCTGGATGTTTCAATATCTCCTACACTTTGAAGATAAAGATGGGTTTCCAGCACACACACACCCCACCTCCTCAATACAACACCCTCACCTGGTAGTCATAATTCCCACATCTTGAGACAATTCAGCCTACCACCTTCATTAATTGGGCAAATTAAAAAGCTCTATTCAACAAGCTCTGTGTTAACCTCAGCTGAACACACAAAGCAGGAATGTCCTGAAGCATTTCAGCTGCTTTCAAAGTGAATGTGTAGTTCTGTTCCAAATTGGGAAAATCTGAGGTGAGAGCACCAGATTGGTCAGAGTCTGGATTCACAGGCCTCTGTTATGGATGTCACAGAAAATCTGGCAAATCATGCAACTTCAGCACGCTTCACTGTTTGCATGCAAATGATATATACAGTGCTACCTTACACTGTGAGGGATTTATGAGGATAACTGCTGCAAAGCACGCAAGCACCTCAGATAATCCCACAGTCAAGAACTACACCAAATACATAAAGGATAAATTAGACAAAGCCTGAGCCAGGCACCTTCACTTTTTCTGTCATTCTTACCCCAGCCAGTGGACAGATCAACAGTTGCTGCAGCTTAGTTAACGAAAGCAGAAATTTGGGGCACCAAGGGCAATTGATACTGCATTATATATTTTGCCAATTTAGCCTCAGTGAAGAAATCTATATTCCCCATCTGCACAGTGTTTTGCTAACACAGCATAAGACAAATAGTAACCACTGGCTGTAATAAGAGAAGTGAGGGCTGACGGAATTCATGAAGTTCAGAATAGTTTCCCAAAGGTCAGAAGCTCACATCACCAAAACAGCACTTGGGGAGATCTGGGACTTCACTGTGAGAGCAAATACAAGCCCGAATGGAAAAATCCTGTGTGAGAGATTGTACCATAATTGGTGTCATGGAAAAACCTT
>JAVHNF010025580.1:15844-26309 GCA_034783455.1 Micropsitta finschii | reverse complement strand
ACTATGGACCACGATATTTACAGTAGATGAAACAGAAGCTTTTACTGACTTTGATTAGAGAAAATCGATACTTGCTTGTTTTAAACTTTTGTTGTTTTGCATATTTTTAATTCTGCATATTTTGTTTGTGTATTTGCATAAAATAAAATCCGTTGTGTTTTTCTTTATACTGTTTTTTCTGTTCTTCATCCTAATTCTACATAGCTGATCCAGTGTTGCACTGCAATGAAACCAGATGGACTCAGAAGTGGCAGTCATCTCGTCCCTTGAGAAGAGCAAGTCTTTCTTTAGGTTCTGGCTTCTGGCATGCAACAGGTCGACACTCAAGCAGGCGTTTGCTGAGGGCTATCCCTCGCCAAGTTGCTCAGACCTTGCAGGCAGATGTCCTCTGGCAGATGGGTTACACAGGTACGGTTTTGTCTCTTGGCCTACAATGGTCACCTTTGTTGAGAAACAAGGGAAGTCTGAGGAGAGGCTAATTGACTCCTATGTGTTAATCTCTCGTTGGGTGCCAGTTCCTATAGATTGAGAAATAATTTGTTTTGAGATGAGTTGTATACTTACAGAGTGCTGTTCTGTGTGTGTGCTGAGAAATTGGTTATATTTATGATCTGTGGCTGATTTTCGGAGTTAGAAGTTCTGTTTGAGAGCTGTAACTTACTGAGCTTGTAAATTGCATGCAACATTAAACAAAACTTTTCTTTAACCCGATAGATCAGATATGCTACAAAGCTGAGTCAGAAAAAGCAGTGTTTTTCTGTTATAGGTGCTGGTGTAAGAGTAGCTGTGTTTGACACTGGTCTGAGCGAGAAACATCCACATTTCAAAAATGTGAAGGAGAGAACAAACTGGACTAATGAGAGAACCTTGGATGATGGTGAGTTACAGTGCACAATTGTCCAGCTCTTTGTGACACTGGCGTGTTCCGTTTTCCATTGTAAAACTGCTGCTGTGATGTTAATGTCTGTTGAAACTGTGTATCTTGAGATTTCAAGCTTAATTTTATAGGGTCCTGAGCACTTTGTAGTCATACCATATTCAACAAAGAGTGTTAAATGTCCCAGGAGGCTGTTGCATAAATCTCCTTTGGATCACATATGGCATTTCATCATAGCATTTGAAAAATGTCAAGGCAAGAAGACACTATGCAGGCATAAATACATTGTCAGAGTATGTGGTGGTGAGAGCAAGTGCCTCAGATCTGTTCCTTTCCTTTTTATATATCCTGATATTTCCCAGTGCACGCATATTTCCATACAGAGGGAGAGCATTTTCCTTCTTTACTGTGCTTTCTCAAACTAACCACAGTTTTGGCACTTTCCTGTAAAGTTATTCTAATCTGTATAGTTCTCATCAACAATCGTGCTCATGCCCATCAACAACAAAAGAACTTTTTATTTAATGCACTATGTTTGTGTTCCTTTTTTGTATGTTGACCTTAACTTGCCCTGACCAGTATTGCTCATATAACGATACGCTTTCACATGTTAACTTCATACAGCCTGGGTCAGTGAGTCAGTTGGCAATTCAATCTCTTTAGAGTTCAAGGTAAATGTATATCTTGCTCAGTCTTTTGTGCATCTTTGTAGATTTATCATGCAGGATTTCTTTGCATTGCAGCAGCTGCTTTTGGTAGCACTTTCTATTAGTTCTGAGCCCAGATGGATGCTGGACAGGCAGATTTGGAGTGCAGAAATATAATGTAGGCAGTTCAATAAAGCAAAAGCTAAATTATTTTTTGAGCAGAGGAAAAGAATATGTTTCCTTATTGTTCATAGAATCATAGAATAGTTATGGTTGGAAAGGACCTTAAGATCATCTAGTTCCAACCCCCTGCCATGGGCAGGGACAGCACACACTAAACCGTGTCACCCAAGGCTCTGTCCAGCCTGGCCTTGAACACTGCCAATGACGGAGCATTCACAGCTACCTTGGGCAACCTGTTGTTAAATGACCATGCTTGAGCAGGGAGGCTAGGCAAGGTGACCTCCAGAGGTCTCTTGCACCATTCTGTGATTCATTATAATACATAATAAATAATGACCTATAATAAAATATAATCTGTTTAAATATTTTTTATGATTTATATATTTAGCCTAATAGTTGTGGTATTTTACTGAAAGGTTTAAAGATATTTAAAAAAAATCAGAATTAAAAAAAAATCTTTCATAAAAGATTTTAATAAAGATTTTACAAAATATTTTATTTAAAAAATGTTTTTAGAAAATTCGAATGTTGAGTTATAACAAGAGACAATATTCTTCAATCTACTGTTTTAATGGGTTGACAGTAAAATATGTGCTGAATCAAATTGAGAAGTTCTTCATTTCTTAATAACAAATATTTGTAGCACCAATTTGATTAATAGGTTGTCTGAAGCATTTTCAAATCATTTTACCTAGGAAAATACCTATATTATCTTTATCATGTCCATTAGCATTCCTTTTGAATGTTGCATTCAAAAAGGACTATGAACATATATTTTTCCACCAACAGAATATTCAGATACATCATTTTCCTCCTCCATAGATGGCATTGTCTGTGTTCATGGTTCCATAGATTTTTAGGTCTTTTTAGGTTGTTTATAATAGATTAAATAGAAGGACTGATTCTTTAAAAATTATATGGTGATATCTCATGATACTTGCAATAGAACAGAATGTATAGCTAATTTAATTCTTATGCCAAAGCTGTATCCTTTTTTCAGTGGTGGAAATTCTTATTATTGATAGAAATTTTCAGTGCTGCAGTATGTAAACTCTGCATCCAGGTTTTCTTTAGAAGATAATAGTGCTGCCTTTAAGAAAACAGAATTTTCAGTGGCAATTGAAACCACTGTTGTTCAGTCTCCAACATTACTTTTTTTTTAAAAAAAAAAAACTGCAGAAAATCATAGTAAAATATGACTTAAGTATATAGACGGCTAATTTCTGAGTCTGGGCTGCCGTGTTTCCTTGGGTAATGTCACAGTAGTTTGACAGTATGTGAAGTTGCCATGTTTTGGCACTAACTGAAAGTTAGATCTAGTGCTATGGACAATGCTGATTTCCCAACTTTCCTCTTTTTATTCTTTAAATATGCAGCAATATATTACTGTGTAGAAATGATTATTTTTGTATTTAACTTGATCTGTAGGAAATAACAAACTATTCTCCAGTTAATGTTGTAATTTATCATATGCTGTATTAACAAAAAGGTTTTCTAATTTTATTTTATATTAGTTGGAACTGCTTTAGTATTACAGTGGAGTTTTTAATATCCAGCAACTAAGACGAGTTGCTGACTTTCACGTATTAGCTTAATTTTTTTTGGAAATTTTCTAACAGAGAATCTGCAGTAATTTACAAAATATAAGTCTAAAAACTTGCAGCAGTTCGTGCCTAAATTATAATTATGGACCAAACTGTAATTACAGTAATGTTCATTAACATGGCCATTATAATAGCGATGAAGATCAAATGTTCAATTGCATCATTTATATATGATGGGAAAAGATGAGTTGACTTGAACTAGAATGGAGAAAAAATATTACAAAGCATTCCTCTAAATTTATTTTCAGTCCCCTTCCTTTGTGAAACTGCCACAGCTTACACTTACATGATTGTGCTGAAAAATATCACGCTATGTCTGAATAGCTTGTGAATTTTTTGTTAAGCCAGTTAATCCTTGGTTCTTCATTTGTCAAAACACTGAAAAGGTTTGTAAGGGACTTTCCATTTGGGAGTCTTTTCGCATTGCTGCCGAAGTATCGCATGCAATTTTTAAGTACCTAGGTTCCCATTTTTTGTAGCATCCTAATGAATATTCTTGTAATTTGCATGGCTCTGACAGAGAGCAATGTTTATGCAATGTCTTCAGTAAAGAAATGTACGCTCTGAGATTTCCTTTCGAGGTAAAACAGGCAGGCAGCAGCCAACGGAATGCTGACTGTTTGCTTCTGATTCTCTGTCAGAGATATATGGAATATTAATTAGCCTGTACATTCATATGTTATTCCAGAGCATGCCAACTCTGCATATCTAACACATGAATGCACAACCTTCCTCTGCAAGCCTGGTGATTCACATGGTTTAGGCGAAATAATATCAGCACAGTGCTCCACTGTGAATGATATTATGGGTAGGGAGTTTGGTTTTAGTCTCAAGGGGCAATCTGAAGATTGCTAACCTAGCTGTCATTGCCTAAGTACCTTTTTACTTAGGACTAATTCTCATCTTGTGGGTTTAAGACCATTGCATTCATTATAGTTAGGGTTGTAATGCCCACCTAAGAGCGAGCACGGAGTGGGCAGAAGATGAGGAGTAGTGGTCAGGGGAATCTGTGTAACGGAGAGAGGGAAAAATTAGGAAATTTGGAATTCAGCTGGGCCTCGTTCTAAGCCTCAACTTGGGCCTGGGCCTGCAAAGTAGCTTCAATCAGGAGCAAGCTTTTTTGTCCAGCTGAGTATGTGTGCAGAGGATACAAAAAAAAAGGGGACATGCTTTGTTTTTAACAGCTTTCGTGGACACCATGTAACAACTGATTTTGCCATATTGATTCACACTGTTTCCAGCCTTGTCCTTATTTTGTCTTGTTTTACCAAAGGGCTAATGGGATGTGAGTCAGACGTGCAATGCTCTCTCTTGTCTGGGTTATTTCTCCAGACTAAAACAGTTCTTTTGACTTCCTGTGAAAAACCTGCCTCTCTCCCTTTTCCCCTCTCCCTCCGTTACTACTGTTGCTGTTTGTTGTTAAATTAGGCAGTTCAGTTCTCAATAATTTAGGTCTCAGGATTAGGTCATTTTAGGTTTAGATTAGAATTGGGTCCATTTTAGAAGTGTTTAGGCAATAATGATTTTGTATGAATGAAACAAAGCAAGAGAGCACATTCTGTGTTGTAATGAAATGCCTGTAAAATACAGACAGGCTGAGTGTTCAATGATTTTATTTTCATTTAAGGTATCATAGCCAAAAAAGAAATGCGCAGACAGTAGTACTTCAGGATTGACAAGTAGCCTGAGCTTTCCTTGTGTGGTCTGGTCTCCAAACAACCTAAGGTTTATAGTTCACAGTCTTTATCTGGCAAGCCTGTTTGCCTGCAGGATCTGAGAAGTCATAAAATTTGATCCTCTAAAATCCTCTGTTCTAGAGAGAGAGAGGGTAGAAAAATCCTTTGCAGGAATATGCAGCAGTGACTTCTGAGGACTAAGAAGAGAGCTCTTCCTGAGCATGTCAATGCTGCTCTCAGCTGCAAGGTAACAAGAGGTTTTTGTTCCTTCTGAGGCTCCCTGAACACAGTATCTATGTCCTATGCAAATTCCAGGATTTCATTTCAGTAACAAAGCTCACTTTCTTCCCCCACGCCCCCTCCTTAATTTATTTTCTAACTGTAGTCAAGAAGTCTTAGGAAACTTATTTTAAATTTTATTTTACTTTTCTCAGGGAGAGGGATACATTCTGCATTCTAATCTGCTTTTTCCTGTGGGCAGTAGCATTCAAAAGGCATATCTAATTTTTTTAAAGTTCCATTACAATCATTGTATATTAATAAGCTGATGCAAATTAAATGTTATTTTTTTCTGTCTCTCAGTACATGCTCAAAGCATTATTTAAGAAGTCTTAGGAAAGCTGCCTGTAAAATCTGTAAAATTTCTTTTACAGTCCTCCTTGCAACCAGTCATTCTCTGGTCATTCATTGGGGGGTCTGGGGCAGGAGGATGTCAAAGTCTGGAATTAAGGCAGGTGTAAAGTTCTTTCAAGCTGCCTGCTGATGCTTCCATTGCTAACTCGTTAGCAATGTATTGCTGTAAACTTTTAGTCAAATCTTTGGGGCTAGTGAGGAAGAACAGGTTCACCTTTGCTACTGTACTGAATCTTTTGCTGTGCCTTTCTTTGTGGTCCCATTACTGAAAATCACCACTGTGGAAAAGTTTAATCTCACCCAGTTATTTTAAGAGGTGACAAGATCCAGGTGTGTTATCTACCTTTTGATTAGCATTGACTTTTTAATTTCACCTGTCAGCTTGGCAACAAAGAATACTGTATAAAGTAGTGGTTGATGAAGGTAATGTAATCATTTTTTATAGTACTCAGCTTGGCCTTCTCACATTGCGCTCTAGGAAGAAGATTTGCATTTAGCCTCTGAATAGATAAGACAATGGTTTTGTGCCTTTCTGGTGTTTGGGAGTTGATGCAAACACAATCTATATCTGCTATTATTTCAGATTCTTGGTTAGTAATTTTTTTCTTCCATATTCTATTAAAGTGGCAAATCATTGTCACAAATTGCAATCAAAATCAAATCAAGCTTAAATGCTTTTAAGAACATGGAAGGTTAATGCCTAAAACATAAAAGTCAAAACAAAGATCTCTCAAACTTTAATAAAAAATCCCCAACAAGTGTTACTATTTGACTTTGTTAAAAATGATCCAAGAGATGAGCAAGAGATTACTGTTTCACTTAGCATGTTTTTTTAGCTCTTTGTCAGTTTTAAGTTTTCTTTTAATGTAGTTTACTAGGCTACATTTATACTGTTCATATAAATGTGAGGTATCAACAATGCAATGTATGAACAGTACATTTATATAAAATAAGTAGAAGAGCAATAATTTCTTTAGCTCTGTGTGATATTAATAACATCTGCTTAATGTTCATTCTTCATTCTGTCAAATAACCTTTTGCAATTGAATTCCTTTACTCAATATGTTCTAACAAAATATTAATTTGAAATAAGAAAAATCTAACAAGTTTATTCCTTCTATGTCCCCTTGTCCCATGAAAACAAACCAAACAAAAATTATCTGTCATTTGTTTAATGCCTATAACTCTGGGTTTGTAATCTGGAATAAACAGCCTATCATTCAGCTGTAATTTATAAGAAGTAAGGTCTATCACTCTTCTGAGGCATCAGCACAATCTTCCATTCTGTAGAGTAGCTCAGGGTAATGGTATTAATTTCTATTACGGTTACCAGAGGATTACAAGTAATACAGAATTAATATTACATTGCCTAAATAGAATTTACATGGTTTTTCTTGGTATATCTAACATTAGTTGACGTTACATCATTTGATCTAACAATTCTGCTGAATAAAAAGATGTTACAATTAACAGTAACTGAAGTATTACAATAAACTGATCCTAAAAATTGTGAAAGACCCATCCCATTGCAACTGATAGTTTGTGGCTTATTTCTGGTGGTGGGTTTTTTTGGTTTTGGTTTGTTGTGCAAACCCCACCTCCCTTTTTTATTTGTTCTGGGTTTTTTTGGTGTGGGTTTTTTGTTGTTGTTGTTTTTGTTTCAGTTCGGTTTGGTTTTTTTTAAGGGCTGAGCATAAGCCAGTCTGACTTCCCTTATAAAGGTCTCCCATTTCTGTAATTCATTCATTTCCTCTGTAACTGGAGCATAAGTAAAGCATGTCTTTCAAACAACTTACTGAGTCTTCAAATACTTTCTCTGCCTTAATATTTTCAAATTTGTAAATAGCAGAGTTCTTCATTTGGACACAAATGCCTTTTCCTTCCAATGACTGTTTCTTGGTATCTACTCTATCATTAGACAGAATATAATGAAAGTCTTTGGTTTGGTATAAGAAAATGTTTGCAAGGCATTATTTATAGTTTACTATTAAAAGCAAACCCTGTTTTAGTTGTGACTACTAGTATCAGTCCAGGGCAGGGAAGAAAAAGAGATGTCTTTATATAAAGAAGTAACTATACCATATATCTGTATATATATTTTCTTTTAACCTACTTGCTTCCAATATGAGCTCCAAAAGAAAATAATTAAAAGCTTTACAATACTTTGCCTACTTCACAGTAGGGAAATTGTAACTAATTGTTGGCATATCTGCAGTTTATATAGCTTTACTTTATGATTCATTTTGAAAAGTTAGTTGAAATTCAGCAATCAAATACTGAGCTAATCTTGAATTTTCAAAGACTCGGTGGAAAAAAAAATCATCTTAATTTTACTTTGCATTTTCCTGAATGTCACACAGTAGGTAATATGGTATAACCTTTCATCAAATCGCTGGTTAAAATGACTGTATTCCTCAAATATATAGTCGAATATATTACAGAAGGGCAACTGATTAACATTCCTATGATGAACTTCTCTTTTTCCTTTGTAACACTACCTTATCTGCCATTGTAAGATGAATGGTAGAAACAAAATATCATTCCTAGAAATTTCTCAGCATATTGGTTTTAATCAATATGGTAGATGTACTACAATTTCACCCGTAATTATGTCCCAATACTGACTAAATATTACTTGTATTCCTGGATTGTAAGAAGGTGATTGAGGATGACCGTGCTCTCTGATTGGCATTCTTCCTGCAGATTTTCTTTTACCTAGACAAAAATTTGCAAAGAGGAAAGGTAAGACCTAAATGATCTTCAGACAGGCTGAATTATAAAATGCAATGCACATTATATGGTTTTTAGAAAATTAGACTTAAAAACCATCTCTGAAATTTTTTAAAAAAGGAGGTGGGTTAGACAAATTACTCCCATTGATGTCAGTGGGAATTGTGCAGCTAAGATCCATCTATACTGTTTTTTTTCTGGGGAAAAAAGCCTACTATATTATCAGGAAATATAGTGTTTCTCAGTAATTGTGAGGGTACCTGGATTTTTAGGAGCTGTCATGAGGGGGAAGATACAGAATACCCATTAAATACTGTCCCTTAGAATTTCCTGTGATTATTTAGTAAGCTGAAATATATCCTCTTGGAGATATTTCTCCCCCTTCTTTGTCAAAATAAATATATACACTCAATATGATTAGCTTATGTGCTAGAGGAGATGAATATACTTTTCTACAGCACCTTATTTCCACTGTACTGTTTTCTTATTCTTTCTTGATAGACTGGAAGAAAGTATGTCTTATGCTGTCTATACATGGTAAAGTGATTCTACCTTGAATGACCATTTCAAGTTTAAAGCAAAATGTGCACAAATAGCAATAATCTACTTCTGTATAACTATCATTTATGTAGAATTCATAGCTCCTCCAATTCAGCTAAGGAGAATTGTAGCCTGGATTTAACTACATAAATTGGCTTATACAAGTGTCCTGGGTTCAGCAGTAGCAGTCATTTTTCTCCTTCTTAGTAGCTGCTGCAGTGCTGTGTTTTTGACTTTCAGCCTGGGAACAGTGCTGATAACACCGATGTTTTTAGTTGCTGCTTAGCAATGTTTACTCTGACCAAGGACTTTCTGAGTCTCATGCTCTGCCAGGGAGGAGGGCAAGTCGGAAGGAAGAGGAGACAGGACACCTGACCCAAACTAACCAAAGGGGTATTCCATACCACAGCACATCGTGCCGAGGATGTAGAACTGGGGGCAGTTATCTGGAAGGGCTAGATCACTTCTCGGATGTGCTGGGTATTGATCAGAGGGTGGTGAGTGGCTGTATGTTCTTCCCTAAATATGAATGTAATAGCTCGGTGTAACCACATGCATTTTAAGAAAGAATAAAAATTTAGCCATGTTGTGCTAAGGCAAGACACAAACCATAGCAGTATATAAACAACATGATCTTGTATTACATGATTTGAGATCTGTACATACTAAGAGCCAGAGAAAGCTGTCATAAAGGCTTGTGCAGACCTTTTCCTTCCTCTTAATGTTCTATAAGCAGGGACCTGTGATGAAAGCTTTTTAACATAAAGAAAAACAAGATATACTGCTTATTTGGGTATTTGGGTAGAATCAGGTAAAGGTTACATGTGAAATAAGTTAATGGACTGAAGTTTATAGCTGTGTGTATAACTGTCAAATCTTTGTGTAAATTACCTTTTCTGTTGGACGGAATGCAAAAATCCAATAAACTGTTAATAAAAATGGAAAGGTCATATGTAAATACCACAGATCTTGAAAATGAACCAGAAAAATATGATAGTTTGCACACAAATATTATCCCGTACTCTGTTTCATGGTATCTAAAGTGGGATGGGACTTATGTGATTTTATCAAAGTATGGTAAAAAAAAATTCCATTAAAAAGAAATTTACTTTAAATCTGAAGTGTTTGATCACTAATTAGCTGTTTGTTCTCCCATATTAGAATTTTTTTACCTAAGAAGACGCAAAAGTACAGGCCTGTGTAATTATGCTAGTAATTCATCAAGAGCATTTACAGTGGAATATACATTGTCTCTTCAGTCCAGCTGAACACATGCTTGTTTATGTGCTTTTAATTGCACTTAAATACATAGGTAGCATACTTTCTGAAAGAAAAGATGAAGGATTTTGCAAGAAGCCTGATTTCATGTTCAGAAGACTGGAATTTATACAGTTGCCAGCTTCAACTGAAGTCATTACTGCCTGTATTTTGTTCCTGAAGAAAATATTACACTTTTATCTATAAAAGCTGAGATTCTCCAGACATCAGAGTGATAAGTATGATTGCAATTTTATTACGACTTTTGGCACCAATCATTCCTTAATTAGAAAAATCTTGTATAAAAATTGGTCCACT
>JAVHNF010025577.1:2179-13370 GCA_034783455.1 Micropsitta finschii | reverse complement strand
TAGCTAACATTTTTGCACATAGGTTTTAAGACTTTCTGTTCCTTTTCTTCTCCCTCTTTTTTCCCCTTCTTTTCTTTTTAATAAAAATGACTCCTACATTAACAAAGTTCAACTTAATTAGTATTATAAATGAGTAATGGCTCAAGACAGCACAGAAAGGTGAACAGTCTATTTTTTTCTAGATTTTAGAAAAGCAGCTTAATCTAGAGAGTTCAAAGGCATCTGAAAGTGACCTGAAGAGGCAGCTCTCAAAGGCTGATGCTATTCAGGAAACTGGCATTTCTCACCTACCCCAGCTTCAAAAAGCTCAGAGATACTGCACTGTAAGCACTGAGAGAAGTTGCTTACAGCTCAAATACTCACCCTTATATAAGTTGGGTTTCTATGGCAGCTGTCAAGGAAGCAGTTGTTTTCTTGTCAGCAATGGACTCATTATAGCTCATTATGGCTGCCTTTATTACTATGTTTTAAATTAATGAAGTAATTCTAAAATAGTTGTCTTCCCTTTACTGAGATGTTGAGCAGCTGTTCTTGCCTAAGGGCTGTCAACTACAGAATTCCTTCATATTCCTGTACCTGGAAATTTTCAAGAAAACCATGTGAGGTATACGTCCAGTTTCCGTTGAAAGTAATTACATTCTCCATTTTCTTATAACCACCTTGGAAATTAAAGTGATAACCCTTGCAGCACACAAAATCTTGGATTTCATGGATTGTAAATAGATTGCAGGTGTTCTTGCCATTAGCTGAACAGTCAATAGTGTTCAGACATTCGGAGCAAACAGTGGAATTTCCCTAACATTCCCAGCAAGCTGCCTGCTACTGAAATGGCTGATACAGCAGTAAAAAGTATGTTGCATAAGGTTGCTGAGTTGTGAGCTTCAAACCTAAGCATACTGTCTAATTCTGTTTCAATTGGTTGCTTGCTTGCCACCTGAAACTTTCACTGCCATTGATGATATCAAAGGGTTAAACACAGATGAATTTTGGTGATCTCCATCAAGGAGAATGCGCTTCAACCTTCAGACAGGGCAATGCGATCTAAGGCTTGTTTCAACTCAGGAGTTATAAATGAGTTCTGTACAAGTTTGTTGTTGAGACAAGCTCTGGGAAATGTGGTTTTTGTCATATTGTAAGGTTTAGCTGTACAAATGGAGGTTACTTTTAAATGTGCTAACTTCCATTCATTTTGTATCTTTTTAAGAAGGATGTACTTATCTGTAAGGCATGTTTACATCTACTGATCCTGCGGTAGCACAATTAAACAGCTCACGAGTTGAAGGGTCTTATTTTTCTGTTCGTTTGCTCAAATTACCTTTTCCATTTTTCTTTTGTGTCCCAGTGTGATTGTGCAAATAGATAGGATATATACCCAGAGAATACTAAAGATAATTATATTACAGTTGTTACTTACTGCTCCAGCAATTGGACCCATAAGGCCAGTGCAATGAGCTAGAGGAATATGTTCACAAACTGTAAGGCTATCATAACACTCACGGATAAATTTGTTTGATAGTGTTCGTAGGACTGGTGAATACAGGAGAGGTCTGACTTCTATTGCTCACTCTTTCCACTGTGAATCCACAAAATGATGCTGATACTGGTTGAGCAGGAATGCATAAGTTTTCTGTCCAGTGTGTGATGAATAAGAAAAAGTTTTTATTCCTATGGGCAGACTGGTGATAGAGAGTATTTCTATATCCACAGCCTTTGAAAAGTCAATCACCAGCAAGATTTAAATGTATCCCTTAGTGGGACCAGTTTCTTAGCGAACCAGTTCAGCAAAATGATAAAAAAGGAAAACAAAGTTTCTTCCACAAATTCTTTTTTCTCTTCTCTGTATAAGTTACCATTTGAAATATTTGTTATGTGATTACTTTTGAAAATGGATATACTTCAAGAAAGATACGGATTTTGTTGTGGTTTCTACATTTTCATAAGGATGTTAACAAGTTTTATAAAATTCTTCTTCAAATAGATAAATACTTTACTAATATTTCATATTACTTTTGACTTTGATAATTCTTTTGCAGAAGATGTAGTCTCTGGAATAATGTTAATGCTGTATGTGCATGATAGGTTTTTGACCGTGAGAGCACCTGTTCTGGAAAATTCTGACTGATAGACAAAAGCATGAAGCTTCCTTCCTTTCAGAAAATATAGATGACTGTAAAAATGTAACTCTCCGTACGATAAAAAGAAATAACAGGAAGTTAGTAAAATAATTCACTAAAATTCAAAATCGCATTTTAGATAGAGTAACTAGTATGTAACTCAGTAGGGAAAATAGATAATAAAAAAAGAATGCACAGCCTGCACTTCCAGATGCTAATGTCAGCTGTAGCATTGGCTTTGCTTCTAATGTAGGCAGTTAGGGTTGGAGAAATTGGCTCCAAAGTGGTGACCATAAAGAGTAAGATCTGTGCATAAACAGAGCAATAATACTGTAGCTCAAATGAGTACTTCTGAGGTCTAAAATTTGCTTAAAACAGTTGGAGGAAAGGTGTGTAGAAGTGTGATGTTCTCATTGCTATTTAGCAGCGTCGAGATATTTGGGCTGTCAGTCACTGTATCAATCCAGCTCACATTAAGAGTTACCAAAATTCATTACCATCTACTGACTTTCCAGTGAAATAGTCTTTGTATTATTTGTGAGTCTCAATCTTTGAAACATTGCAGCCATGCTTTTAAAACTTGAAATTGCGAGTCATTCTAGTTAAAAGGTCAGAGCTTTTTCTGACCTTATCATGCATAGATATTTGCTTGACAAGACAGAATGAAATCATGTTATCCAAATAACATATTACAGCCTGATTTTTTTTTCCACCAACATCTTTCTAGTGGAAAATTTTGCGTTTCAAGGCTGCAAAGTTCTGTCCTTCTGACTCCCTCTTCATTCCTTTGAAATGCAATTACTGTTCAGTGAAATGCTATTGCTCTATCTTATTTTTACAGCTGTTCCATGGTGTACTGTACAATGTTGTAGTTTAATAATGCTGCTAATTTTTCTTCCTGTATCAGTTTCTCAAAATTTTGTAATGAAGTGAAATGCAAGAATCAGAGCAATTTTGGGTGTTGTTTTGTTTTGTAAACACAGGACAATATCTGCAAAGACACATCATCAGGCCAACAACTTCAATATATTTGAAGGAATGGTCTGCCATGGAGTCCCAGTTGCGACAGTTTCAAGAGGCAAAGTAGTTTATGAAGGTGGAGCTTTCAATGTCACAGCAGGAGATGGAAAATATGTCTTCCGTCCACCATTCCCACCATATGTCTACGAACGAATCAGACAGCGGGAGCAGGTTAATTAAACTAATAAATCTCTGTAATGCTCTGTACAGCATGAGGATAACTAGCTCTTGGGAAGCGAAGTTTGGGGATACAATGGTAATTTCCCTTACTAATCAAAATCTGCCAAGGTGGGAGAAAATGAAACTAAGGACTCAATTTTTATTGCTCTTTATCTTACAGAAAAATGTCATAGACTAGTTCCTTCTGTTAGGGTAGTCTGTACAACTTGTAGACTTAGTGCTTATTGAAATAGACATATCTCATTTCCAATAAAAATGGACAAAGTTTTGCTCATGAGTAAGCTGACTAACTGCTACATTTTATCACTGAATTCACTGGAAAACAAACAGGCATAACATCATCAGCAGGAAGAAGTCTTAGACTGAGGAAGAAATCAATAATTTTCTAACTCTTTCATGGATCAGATATTTGGAGCTAAACTCTGTAGAATATTGAAGACTTAGCTCTGTTCCAGCAAGAATGTGTTATAAGATGAACATGTGCAAAAAGTGCACTGCTGGACCAAGCAAGACAAATCTCTTGTGTTTGTTTTTTGGAGGGGTTTTCTTGAGGTTTTTTGTTGATTTGGTTTTGGGGTGTTTTTTAAGAGAAATATTGCAAAATACATGAAGATTGAATTTTTCAGTGCCTATTCACCATGAAAGCATTCATGAAGAACGCTTTTGCATGCTTAGTGTAACTCATTTGTGATCAGCACTTTCAAAAGCAGCCAAAGTATATTTTAAAATCACAACCTTAATCAGTGTGATTCACTGCAAGACCTAAAAGTTGAATCAGACTAGCATCCGTGTAAGATATAGCCCATTGAAATGCTTCCAAGATAATTCTGTAGATTTTTTCCTCTTGTTGTCTTGGTGGACTGAGAAAGGCGTGTGAAAGTGACTGAGTGAGGCTTTCCTCCAAATCATCCTTTTAAAGGGGTTGGTGAGCTGCTTGCACATAATGCAATGGATAGGCAGGGAAGTCCCCTCCTGACACACAGTTTTTCCCAGGGGACTAAAAGAACAGGAAACAGATTATTGCATTTATTATTGCATTTTTGGGTTTGGGTTTTCCAGACATTAAGGAACACTTTTATTTTTTTTGGTACAAGTCAGGGTAAATTAGATAAACTACGGTTATTTTTAATTGCATTACTGTTAGCATCTAACTGTGCTGTTTCTACTTTACTTTTAGTTTGAAACCGTATCCCTCATTTAAGTCTGGTCACAAACTTTATATATTCTATCCACCTTTGCAATGTGAAAGAACATTAATGTTTCTAGGGGAAAGGAAGGGCAAAGAAAATAATCTCTGCCTCTAGGATTTTCAAGGCCTAGTAGAAAGGTGAACCAGTAGTCCTAACTGTGAATTTGTCTGAAGAAAAGATCTTCCCTTTCCACTGAACATATAACTGAATTGAAACAATTGCTCCAAAGGTCACTGCTCACCTACAGTAGACTCATTCTACATTTTTAATCCAGATAGACTCTCTTTGCAGTGTTCCTCTTAGAAATCATAGTTTTATGGATCTGTCTTCACTGGGATATGTATCATGCGCAAAGTTGTATGTGCCTGTGAGTCTATTTAATCCACTGGACACTGAAGATACTTGGTACTTCGTTAATGGGTTTTGTGGTGCAGTGTTGATCCCTTTGGCTTTTAATGCAAAATAAATACCAGGTAGTGGTAATGGTAATAAAAACTAGCTACTGAGAGCAGATTTATGCTGGCATTACAGCAGCAAAAACTTGGTCCATTGTTTTTTTGTGTAAGAAAACACTGCAGTTATTTAAGTCTCCAAGGGAAGGGAGAAGCATCAATAAAATGAGGTGTAACATGGACAGTTGCTTTTTTAAAAAAAAAATGGTTTAGAATTGCTTTGTTACAGTGCTGAAGAGATTGAGCCACCCAGCTCCTGATGAAAGCTGAGCACTGAACAGTTTGATCCCAGTGTAAGGGATCTTTACAAGAGAGAGGTTTGATGAAAATGTTGAGATGCATAACATACAAAACTGGGTTATCACATGACTACTATTTTCATTGTGTCCAATTAGCAATTGCAAGGGGAAGACAAATAATAGTGAAAGATTTGTAACATTTTTCTTGCAGGTCTGTCAGCCTGTTCCTGTTAAGAGAGCACCTTATACAGGCATGGTCTCAGAAACATGGGTCACACAAAACCAGTAGGCTCATTCCCCAGTTGTGGCTCTTGCAGGTAAATGTCTCTTTTGATTAATGAAAACTTCTTTACTAAATGTTTCTCTGAAACTTCAAGAAAATGAAAGTGTAGCACATCATCCAGATTGTGACAGGCTTGTCTGAAATAAGCCCTCTCATAAGCTGAGTTGTCTTGGTATCTTTAAATTTGATGAAAACGTGTGTCAGCCCAGGTGGGGAGGAGCTCTTTCTGATTGGAGCCTCATTTAAAAGCTCAATTGAGAGATGCAAATGGAGTTTAACTGCTAGACTAAGACAGGGATATGAAGGTCCATAGAAAACCTGAGTTCAGTTAGCACCAAGAATACAAAGACGGCATAATTATTTGGCTTTCAAATTTACAGGGAGACAAAAGAACAAACAAAAACAGCTGGATGTAAAAAAAATATTCTTTAGTGTCCCTCTGTTACAGACAATAACTTTCCACCAGTTGTGCAGTTTGGTTTAGTTGGTAGATCTGGTTTGCAAGAACCACAGCTGTCATCATGCAATAGAGGTGCTGCAGTCAGTGCCAGCAGTGGTATAATGGATGATTGAGCTACTGTAAAGTTCAGTGCTGCTAACAGGGGAATAACACCTGGCATCTCCCCTTCCCCCTCTACAGTGTGCAGAGTGCCTAGCTTGGTGTTGACACTCCATGACCTTTATATGCCGTAGGGCTCAGTGGATCTTTCTGTGAGCTGATTTACTTGCTAAGCCAGCAGAAAACAATTAGCTTTTTTTTTTTCTGTGTTTGTATTCTGTTGGCTTTGTGAGTTGAACTGTCTCTCAGAAGAACTTAGCAAGGGAACCTAGCAGTGCAACATATGGGTAGGATAAGGCAGCTGGGGAGAAGAACGAGGCAACACCACCTCACTCTTCAATTGTTCAACAAGAGAAAAAGGGCCCAGGAAAAAACAGAACTAGGTAAGACATTCAGCAGTCCCAATTGAGACATGATGCTGCTGCATGCCAACTGCAGCTAAAGTGTTGTCTACTGCAGCAGGAAAGTTGATTAATATGGGTTGGGGGGACACTGAGTAGCAGTAAGCATTACAAAAGCCAGGCTGAGTTTTGGGTGAAGTCAGCTAGTTTAAGAAAGGATTTCCCAATAGATGGATGTAAAGCCCCTCACATAAAATGGGTCAGTTCTCAGTGCTAATTAATATGAGGTTAGGGACAAACCTGCAGTGGTAGAAGAATGAAGTTAGCTTTTTCATATTTCATCATAGCATTTCTTTAAAACTACCTCACAGTGAACCTCATCCAGGGCATCAGTAGCAGCAATAGGATGCAGCATCCTATTTGTTTTCCTCTGTCATAAGTGAGAAAGCGTCTGTAATAGAGAGGACTAAAGGCTAAAGCTGCAGCAGAATGAAGGAGCAATAACATTTTCTCTAGCTCCTAGCACTCTTTTTCCATTACCTGAGTGACAAACTGCAAAGCGGAGAATTTCTTTTGAAAGATTATATTATATTGTCTTCTTCTTCTCTGTAGATAAAAGCAAATGAAAATGACCTTGCTGTCCCCACCAAAGAAGTGCATTTTTGTTCCAACAGTCAATCTACAATCAACTTCTCAATAGCCAATATGAAAGAACAGCAACCAATAAACATTATACTGGGCTTCCTGCATGAAAGTTGTCATTGCAGTTTCCCTTTAAAAGGAAATTAGTTGTAAGAATTGGAAAATTCTTTTTAGAAAATGGAGTACTAACTACAATTATAATGTGGTAACAGTTTTGTAGGTTCTTAAACGTAGGTAAGTTTGGGGATGATATTGCTTAATATTTATCTTTAGAAGGTATCATCTAACCTATAAAGTAAAAGCAATGCAATGGCCTTTAAGCAAATTTTCTACATTCTTGCTCTGTTAGGTCACAGGAGATGAATCCTAATTCTCTAATTCACGTGTTAGAAAGACCTCTGTTGTGCTTAGCTATGCAGAGAATTCTGATAGAGATGCTGAATTTGATATTTTGTTTTTCCCTTCTGGAACAGGTTAGGACAGAAAAATGCTGATTCAGAAGAGCTGCCACTATTTTAGAGCTGCTGTTACATGTCCATATCCTTGTCTTTAAAGGAGTTTATACATTTTGTCTCTGCACAGCCAAGCATTTTTTGGCTTCCTCAAGCATTTCATTTGCTACACCCTAGGCGAAGCTATGCTAACCATACTGGTGAATTTACCTACAATATTGTTTGGGGTTCTGGTGTTATGAAGATACATAACCAACAACTTAAAGGCTTATGAAGTGGGAACATCAGAGCACAAACATAATGTATTGATTTCAAAATACTTTTTTTTTTTTTTTATGAAAAATGTTAGTTTTTTCCCAGTGTAGCTAACACTTTGGGTTGTGTAGAATACACTTCCTAATTTAAAAAAATCTCAATTGCTCAATTTATTTGATTTCCCATTTCAGAAGTAATTGTATTCTTAGAAGCATGATTCTGTTACTGTTACTGTGTCTAGACAGGTTTTATCTTAGAAACCTATGATGTTGTTTAAAGTTGCATTTTCACATATGATAGCCCTTCTTTTAAAGCAACTGTTTAGGAATGAAGCCAACACAAAAGCACCCATTCAGTGAGTTCATAGTTCTATGTGTGGAAACAGTATAACCTGCTTTTCAGTGCAACCCCTGGGCCAAACAGGGGTTTCATATTATAAGACAGATACCGAAAGCATGTAGTAATTGCTGTTATTTTTCATTTGTAATGGAAAGCAGACTTATAGTTCCTGCTGTATTCATAGGCGTACAGTGATGTATGAGCTTGTACGAGAAACAAACTCCTACTAAGTCTGTAATTCTTGTGTCTCTAAATAGCAAAGTAGAAATTTCTTTGTAAGATGATGGAGGGTAACAATGGGAATGTTCAGAAAGAGCTAGCACAGGCTGCCATTTCTCAGGTTGTCTTTGGGGTGGCAGAATAGCAGAACCAGGCATCCAGCACTATTACAATGACTATTACAAGGGAGCAGAGTTCGGTGTTGACTTCTGTAATGGTATGCATCTGAGTTTGTTGTCTAGTGTCCCTCTGCAATCAGCAGAGAGTTCTTCTCTTCAACCAGCAGAATATTCTTCTGGAATATTATTCATCTCTGCATCAAGATCTAAACCAAGCTAGATGAGCCTGTCCACTGTTGTTCTTCGGGATAAGTAGTTTTCTTGCAATGCCAGTTTGTCTCCATTAACTACAAAGAGTGTGACTAACTATGATGCAGATGTCTACTCTGCAGCAGTCATCTATGTAGCCTGTCTTTGATTCTCAGACCTGGAACTCTCTGGTATGAAGAATGCCTGTCTCATGTTTTATCTCATCAAGAGTGTGTGCCAATTGTGAATCCATTCTTTTTAATTAATGTTTTGCTTGGTAGAAAAGCAGAAATTTGGGAAGAGTAGGGAAAAAGGCAGGAAGGAAAAAAGACCTATTTCTGCGTTCAACAATATCTTATATTTGTATAGTCTTTCATGGGAGGCTTCAGGGTTTAATAATTGTTAGAGCCTTGCAATTGCATGATATACCTGTGAGACAAGTAAAGGTAGTTAGAATAAATTTACATTTGTGAAAACTATGGATAATCAAACCTCTGAAGTCACTCAAGTGATGGAAAATATGTGTAGTTGCCTTATCTCTAACTTCCAGTGCTAACATCCAGTCCTGGCTTAAGTGAGTTGCTCGGGGCCAAAATGATTCAATTATGACAGAAATGAAACCAAGGAATAAAGACTGCCAGTCCTTTGGATACTGTGGATATGCCCAGTACTTTCAGAAGTTCTTTGGGTTCTTGGGATACCTACTGAGCTCAAAGTCATACAAAACACTTCAGATCATGAAAGCCCAAAGGAACCAAGTTAGTGATTTGTCTAAAAACAGATGTTTTCACAGTGTGATAACAGGAAGTAGTTTTATGAGTTACATAAAAACCCATTTTGTAACCTGAGCTCTCCAAACCATGAAAGTGTATTATCTATGGAAAAAATTACAATCTTTTTAGGTTTCCTGTAGTTTTGTATTTGATTAGAAACGAAGAAGCTTCTCCCTGTACAATTGAGTTCCTAATCCTTATGTTGGTCATTTACTGCTCTGTAGCATGGATTATTCTCCTCATAGGAGGTATCCTTTGGATTTTGTTCTTAACACCTACTTTTTAATTCCAGTGACTGATTGTTTCACGACCATTATCGTGATGAAAAATTACTTGCATATTGTGAACAGGGATTTACACCAAAGTGTCAGTTGTGGTTTTAAGTCCATAAAAGCAACAAGTTATTGAGCCCATCAGATTTGTAATATTTATTTTGCCATGACGCATGCTGGCACTAGTACCTGAATCCTGCCTCTGTCTACAAGGTGCCAAGTAATAGCCCTTGAGAAACTGTGTGACATCAGAAATATTTCAGCTGTGCTATTAAAGACTACTACTGAAGTTGAGACTGTCAGGCTCCAAATCCCTGCAATCCTTGTTCCTTTTACACTTATGTGGAGCACACTGTAGTGGTGGGATCTTCATAGGGGTATAATTCTGGAACTGTCCGGGTCCCTGTTCCATAACACCAGTAACAAGTGACACCAGAGCCAAATTCAGTAAGATGTTTTTTCTAGTAGGCATTTAATTAATTTGGCATGCAATGGGATTATAAAACACATTTATGTTAGCACAGGTCCTGAACTGGAGCACTGGAAGGAGCACTGAGAGGTCTCTCAGTCCTGCCTGAGTCTGTAGACCCTGACAAGACTTCTGTATTTGTCCTACATCTACATCCCAGCTATCACTTGCTTATTACATTCTCACAGAGCTGTTGCTGAGCTGTGCTATAATTGTTCTAAGACAAGAGATGCCCCACATGAGGTTGGAAAGATGAAGATAACTTTGGCAGCCCACACAGTTTCCTTGAGCCATTTACAGGATAGAAATGCAATGCCTTTCCCAGATGTTTGAATCCTACCTTATTTAGCCGCAATCCTCAGGCTTCTCCAGCATCAACTGCAAAAACATTTTCTTTCTTTGATTTTCCCTTGAGTCCATTGGTCACTCAAGTAGTGTAGACTATCTGATTGCTTTGAGAAGTGGCATTGCTGCATTAAACCCTTTTTTCTCTGAAGCAATATGTCTCTGTACAAAGGAGCTGAGTATCTGTTTTGTCAAGGCAGAAACACAGAACAGATTGCTTGTTTAGCACTTTTCTTTGCAGTTCTGCTGGTTTCCCCTCTCTCTTCTATGGTAAGGTTGAAGACAAATAAATTGTTAAAGAAAGACAAAAAACTCCATTAATGATATTTTTATCACTCTCCCCAGCAAGACAGAAATCTGGGATCTTTATAACTTGATTCTCCCTGGTGACGTGAATTCTAGGTGCAGGAACAGAGAAGGAATTTGGGAGATCTGATCCTGACATACCTAATATTGCTTTCATCGCCATAGAATACCATCATCTGCCAGAGAAATGCTCATATAGCCAGTATATGTTTACTGTTTGGTTGTTTGTCTGCTAGCCTTTCACTGCCTGCCGTGCAAGCACCTACACCTGCAGCGCTTCTCTCTTCAGGCTGAAGTACCAGGGGATCTCTGCAGAGTAGCAGTACTGGGCATGTGGCTTTCCTGGGCCACTGGAGGGCAGGGCTGGTATTATGTATTGGTAAGGAAATGAGAAGGAAGTTACTCTCATGCACAACAGTTCCGATGAAGCACG
>JAVHNF010025575.1:9683-26414 GCA_034783455.1 Micropsitta finschii | reverse complement strand
GCTCTTGCAGGGGGGTTGGACTAGATGATCTTTTGAGGTCCCTTCCAACCCTTGGGATTCTGTGATTCTGTAATATTGCACATGCCAGGTAAAAATACTTAACAAGACTTAACAACATGTTTCTTATATTGGTAGGTCATATATATACAGCTATGCTGTAAATTGTCATCACCGATATGGTGTATTAGAGATACGCAACACTACCATTGCCTGCAATGGTAAATAGAGAAAAAGCATATTACAGTCCACTTTCCCAAAAGCAGAGCCTCTCCACAGAAACAGTGCAGATGCATGTTAAGCAGTGAAAAGCATATTGCATAAGTCCTGATATTAGAGCTGTACTACAATGAGTACTCCAGCCAATTCCAACGTGAGCACACTGGAAAATGTTTAATAGAAAGCATTTACATGTGAGAAGCACCATGAACCTCAGCAAGTAAAGGTTTTCTGAAGGTAGAAATAGTGATGTTAGCAAAAAACTACATTTTATGCACTTAGATCTCCCTCCTATGCGGAAGCAGAGAATCTGCTGAATGTCAAGGTTTGAACACAGAGGACAAATGCTTTTTCAAACACAAGCCCTTCTTCATATCTGAAAAACCTGAGGCAAACAGTCCCCAAAAGCTTGGGTTACACAAGTGAATCTTTGGTGGGAGTTTGCCTGTTTACATCCTGAGATACATCTGCGTGAATTACGGACTGTGTTCTAGAATCCAGTCCCCAGGGTTTAAAAGAGTAATTAACACATATCACAGCATGCCAAGCAGGTGCCATTATTTCAGAGCCAGGTCAGAAAAGCATAAGAAGAAATATTTTCCTCCCCACTGCCCCAGCCAGGTCAGATCTATACTGCAGAGTGATCCCATGGTAACAGTTGTGGACTGGTTGCCTGAGTCTGTTCATTAGTGGGGAAACTCATCTCAACTTCAGCATAAAATCCACCAAAGTAGAGGTGAACTACCTTCCTTTAGCTATACACCCTATTTCAGTCTCCTTTCATCTTCAGCAGTTCCCTGCATTTGCATGGGTACTGGGCTTTCCCATATGTTTCCATTCAAGTCCATTAGTGCAGTCACTGGAAAGAAAAGGAGGCCAACGCATACATACGTATGGTTCTAAAGGCTTGGGACCCGTTTGGAGAGGTAGTTATTTTTATTCTGGTGAAACTGTTCTAATTCCTGTGGATATTGTTTTATTTATGCCACAATATGAGAGTAAATCAGGCCATGGCTTCCCAACAGGCAAACAAATGGATTCTAAACAAATGATATTTTTAAAAACTTTTGGGACAAGAATAATTTTGAATCTAAAATGCATTAAAGTGACATTAAATAACAAGAAAAATTTTGCATTCATTACAAGTTAAACTCCCCTTGATGGAAGGAGATGCAACAAGTTCTGTCATTTTACTTTGTAAACCAACGAAAATGCTCTTTTTGATTTTTCTTTCTTCTGAACTGCACTTAGCCTGTCAAGATAGAGGTAAAACTCTCCCTGACACTTGCCCCCAACTTTCACATGTAGCGAATATTTCCCCTTGGGTGCTCTTTGTGTCGTGATATCTTAAAATAAGTGTCTCCATGTCAGGCGTTGCTCTTATATAATACATGTTGTCATCTGGAGGGAGGCACAGTTGTGCATATTTAGGTGGTTTGCTTTGTAATGCGTCATTACAAGTGACCGAAAACATGGTACAGGAAGCTGTTTGTGTGCTTTTTTTCATTGCTTATGCAACTCCCAAGCAGAAAATGTTCTTGAGAGCAGATGGTACAGAAAAGTCAATTGCAAGCTCCATTTTCCAGATGCATAGATGTTTCATGTCTACTTGAAGCCAATTCAGATGGCTTTGTAAACTTGAGTCCAACTTCTGTTTAACTCTTTACTGGGCCACCAGCGAAAGTGTTTCCTCCAGAAGTTTCAATTCTAATCAAAATAACCTGAATGCACAGGATCTGTTGTGTTCTCAGATGCTTAGCTGGAACCTGGGACATAGCACTAGGATCAGCAGCTAAAATATTAATACTGTTTTTCTAGCAGGAATGTTGAAGGTTCAGCAAGTGGTGCATGGTCTGTGGTTTCCATTCATTCCTCACGTTCAACTTTCTGAATAGTACGTTGTAACACAGGGCGGCCGATATCTGAATTTCTTACTGCTTGACAAGGGGATTACTAGATAGCAAAGGCAAATTAATTTGACTTCCTACAGAAAAGGTAAGAACTTCTTACCCTAGGGCAGTAACAGTCTCAGCTCATGACTGCATGATACTGATAAACTACAGTTTATAACTCAGTGGGTTTGTTGTTTGATTTGGTTTTTTTCACTTCCTTGGGTCTTTGGACTTTTCACAGTAGGCTTAATGCTGCTGAACCATAGGCTCTTATTTGATAACAAATAAAAGCAGCAGTCCATTTTTCCCCCTGTAGAACCCACAGAAGTCTGTCTATTGTGGACGAACTTAGTGGGAGGGCATCATGAAAGCTGGTCTGCAGTTGTTGGCTAAACTAGTCACTTCGTGAGTTCAATCACAATTTAAGTTTTGTTTGGTTCTGACTGTACTGTAAAATGATTTGTGGATCCAGGGACTCATAATTAAGACTCTTGATCCCATAATAACAATATCAAATTGTCAGTTACTGCCTGTAGATCCTGAGAAACAGGCAAGTAATGATTCCTCCAAAGATCCTTCCTGGTTATACTGTATGAGTAGGCATAGAACCAGAGTCTGACATCTGATCCACTAAGCTTTAATGTTTACAAGTACTTCCAACAAACTTTCAAGAAAGATTATCTGAGCTGAGAAAGATAATAGATACAGAAATAAAAACTGAAGTGGAACATTTTTTATCATGTCATCAGCTAAGTTTTTAACTGTTTATTACATTCCCACAATGTGAAGAGATGAACCTAAACTGAACTCTCAAAGCTGAACAAATCCGGAAGTCAGATTGGCTTTCCAAATCACTGGTTCCAATCCATCTCTTAAACCAAGAGAATATAGAAGTTTGGAATGGCTGAAGTCTGACTCTTTATGTTGGTAACAGCATATAATCCAAGTTTAGATGCCCAGGTATGCTGACTGATGTTAAGAGAGGTCGGAAGGAACTCTTTCTTTAGAAAACCTTGTGAAACAGTCTAGAACTACTCTGCAAACAGGTTCCCCAGGGAAGTGGTCGCTGCACCAAGCCTCTCAGAGTTCAGGAAGCATCTGGACAATGCTCTTAGTCATATGATTTTGTTCTAAGTAGTCATGCAAGGAGCAGGGAGTTGGACTCAGTGATCCTTATGGGTCCTTTCCAAGTTGGGATTTTCTGTGATTCTCTGATTCTCGCCCTTTGAAGAGCCTTGTGTCTGTTATTACCCAAATCCAGATACTAAAGTTGATGCTATCATAGCATGTTTCTCTGCAGCACAATTTTGTCTCATTTGTCAAAAGGACAGTCAGTTTGATGTCTCTCAGAACGGCAGCAACATTACCAGCAAGAATTTCTTCCTTGACCTCCTACTGAATGAAAGTTGAATTTCCAACACCATAGTAATCTTCAGAAACTCCTTTCTGTTAACCACTCATGGCTTACAATATGACTAGTATTTTCAATTTATGAAGAAGGTTCACTTGAAGACCTCATTATTGATTTGCGGCTTTATCTGTTAGCCTTACAGTGATGAGGAAGTTGAATGTTGTCCTTTACTTTTCCAAGGGGGAAACTGACAGGTGAAAATAATAAGGGTTTGTCAGAAATATGAGAAGTTTATCAAAAAGTGGGCCTTCTTTAAGAGGTAGAAGGAGAGTTCATATCTAGAAACAGACAAGCTTTCAGGTCAGGGTCCAACCATGGCCCTTGGAATTCAATGCTCTGTCAAAACCAAATGGTGCCGTTGGGTTTTCTTTTTGCTTCCTCTTGCCGTGAAGCAAGTTACGTGTTCCAGCCTGGCTTCTCAAGGCAACAAGTGAAAAACAGCATTTTAAAATAACAGCTGCCAGGTCCTGCAGCTCAGAACTGTCATACTGCATGTTAAAGCTCACTCCTTCCCAGAACTGAGGTGTAGAAAGTAATATGAATATGTGTGTGTGCATGTGGATGTGTCTGGGTCTGGAACACAGACAGATTCCCTACCTGGAAATGGCTTGCTATTATTAGACATGCAGTTACCAGGGGTTATGCAAGACAATTGAAGCTCTGTTTTTTAACAGAGACATGATTCATGCTACTTGTAGTAATAGTAACCACCTCCAAGCGAGACAGAAAGCAGACACAGACAAAAGGCTGAAGAAATCAATGCTGGCTGAACACAGCCATTCTCCTGATACCTCCTGCCTCTCAAACAGCCACCGGGTTGTGAGCAGTGTAGGTTGATGCTAATTCCAAAGACTTCTGGAGTTACTGAGCTGGTGCATCTGTATCAGCGGTGTTTGCAGGGAGCAGCTGAGGCTGCAGGAGCTGTGAGAGGAGACAGAGCTGCTCACACTTTGCATCCCTGGTGTTCTGAGGGAGGCTGGGGTTGCTGTGAGCAGAACTAGCACACCTACTCTGTTTTCTCAGTTACTCCTGCTGGGAAAGGCTGGAACCAAAACAACTTTTGGCTTCTCTGCAGTTAACACTTCTACAGTCATTTTTATAGTAATGTGGAGGGAGAGTCGAGACCTGGAGTAGCTTTGAACTTTTGCCAGCACTCTTCATTAGAGAAAATTGTGAAATCTGATTGAACTAGAATAGGTCTGAGCTCCCCTGCAGCTAAGATTCCTGATCCATCTCCTATGGTACTTCTTGCTGGTTGTGGCGGAGATCAGAGTTATCTGCTGCATATCAGAATATCTTCATGGTTTTGTTCATCTGTGTCATTTTCTTATCTGTTGGGATAAGGTAGTTGCCAGATTGTCTACAATCAAAGATCCAATCTTTTCCTCACAGATTTTCCTCACAGATTTTCTTTCCTGATGGAAAACAGGGTTATGTTTAGAATACCAAAGTGAATACCGGTGGGGTGCTTACTTACAGAGTGTCATCTTCCAGAAATAAAAGGCAGAGAGGTTGCTTATGAGGTCCCCTCAAGTCACTGCCATTCCCTACCTGTCTCCTCTTGGAAGACTGAGAATCTCCTGTAAAATTTCATTTCAGCATCATCTAAACCATTTTGCGTAGTAATTTCTGCTGTCAATGAAGAAGATGCTGAAGATTTGAAAATGGTCTTTTTAGCATTCAGGAGACAGCCCTCCTACATTAGCAGAACTTACGAACAACAACAGAGCCAACTGCCTTCAGTTTCATTCAAGAAAGTTCTGTAACAACAAGTGGAATAGTCTCAAAGAGCCACAGAAAAGAGCTGAATGCTGAATTCTAATAAATTCCAAGAGTTTATCATTTGCTAATTCTGGAGTTAGAATAACAACAATTACTGCTATGTTATTTTCATTAATACATCATGCTGTATTTACCATACAGAGTAGAAATCGCTTCAGATGCTATTAATGTCAGTAGTCATTCTCCATCAGCCACACTGAATACAGTTTTAATAGAAAAGTGAAAAATAACTCAAAGTGCCTTAAAAATGGCATTGTAGTCATATCGTGACTCTGTGCTTTCCTGGCACAGGGTATTTAAAACCCAGATCTGAATAACACAGCTGGCACTCACATCTCTACATTTCAGGAACACTTAAGAAAAATCCTTTTTTGATGAAGATGATGCATAACTTTAGAAAAGCAAATAATTATCACAAATATACATCAGAGCTCAGGACACATTGCTGTCAGTAACTTGACATTTCAAATGACGAGTTTCACAAATGTGCATAACCATCAGGTTTGATTGAACAATGTTTTAGAATAATTCACATACTCATCTAAAACTTTTTTCATTGTGATTTGGCACTGAAGCATGAAACAGGAAATCTACAGTGGGTTTCTCTTTGCTTGTGAGGAAGCAAATGCTTTGATCAGTTCTACGTACTCCAAGGCTGTAGTCAGTTATTCCTGAATGGATAAAGTAACCAAAGCCCAGAGTGACTTTGTTTCTCTGTGGGTCCTGTGTGATATTTTATATATAGTTTTTGACATAAATCAAACAAGCTTTCATATGTACAGTTAGAGGCTAGAGGCAGCAAGCACATGGGAAGAATGATACGGGAAAACGTGTTCGTGATGCTTTTTACCTAGTCTTTTCATTGCATTGGTTACTGACTCTTTAATGATTGACTTGCAAGGGAAATCTTCAGAGACAGGAGACAGTCATCCGAAGCAAAACAAAACAAAAATATTCAAAATCATTTGAGTGTTTTACCTGACTGTCAGTAGCGTGATTGTTTAGCTCAGCATTTGGGCAGTGGTGTTATGAATCTTAAAACTTAAGGAAAAGATTCCTTGTCTCAGACCTGTCCTCAGAATGCACACAAACATGATTTGTAATGTAAATCTTCCTCTAGTAAAGGCAGGCAAAAATCCTGCAAGTTTCTTCATCTCATTGTAAAACAAGTCACTTAATGAAAGTTCAGCAAGAGGAAGGAATTCCTTCAAGATGATGCTAAGAGTTTTTTTGGGGGAGCAGCTTGTTCAGTTTTTCTGTTTATTTGTTGGATAACCTGGCTCTTGGTGCTTGAGAGAAACAGATGTATGAGTGAAAGTTTCACTTCCTGGTTTACCTTGAGTAAATGGTTGAAGTCCATTGAAATTTATAGTTGGTGGTACTCCATTGTCCTATGTGGAATTAAATGAACGTAAACAGTATCTCATAGTTTCTGCAAGCGGCAAGCCACAAAGGAAACAGGAATTCATAACTCCCATCAAGTTATCATTTTGTATCATCTTCCAGACTTGATGATCTTAAAGGTCTTTTCCAACCTAGTTGATTCTATGATTCTGTGATGTATGACAATATACTTCAGATTTCTGATTGAGATCAGCTTTCAGCATAAGAGCTACAAATCTGGTGGCCAGACATTGATGCATCAAGTGCTGTACCATTGTGACCAGGAGGGAGGGGCGTATGACAGAACCAGTGCCAGCAGTGTAAATCTTCATTAAAGTGTGTTATATATTGAGATCATACAGTACCTGCACCTAGATGAAAATATGTTATCAGTTTGCAAACCTGGTTGCTGAAACATGGAGATCTGTCCCTTGAGGGTGTGTGGTACTCTTCAATTCAACAACATCTACGGAACTAAGGGTTTCAGGGTTTATGCCAAAGTACTGGTGAGGACAGCATTCAATGAAACCAAAGCAATGTGTGGCGGAGGAGGAAAAGACTCAGCTCATTCTCTTCATATGCTTTCATTGTTTTTGTTCTTCCTGAAAAATAATGTCCTTTCAGATTTCGTTTGACATCTCCATGATGTTGAACAGATTCGGAGAAATAACCAATATTTTGACAGGGTTCCTTGGCAATGAAATGTTCATGAAGCTCATCTGTCATGAGCTAATCTGGCTCATCTAGCCAAAGCAGTAGCTTAGGCAGATATATTACTGTAGCAATTTAATTTCTACACATTTTCTTCGTCTCTGGTGATTGCAGTGATGGCAACTCATATTCAGTTGCAGAAACATTGGTAGTAATTGCAGCACAAGTATAACTTTGGTTTTGTGAAAACCTTGCTTTAGGTAGCAAGGCAGTGTCATATTGTCCAGTTGTCACCTTCTTAGTAACAAGGCAATACTCTGACCATCTTCAGTGTTCATGGCTTCAAAACTTTTAACGTTTTACCTTGTTCCCCTCCAACGAACCTTTTGAGTTTCATACCATAATGCAGTTGCCTTGTAACCTGCAGCATCAGCACATGAATGCCTGAGGCTGTTTATACTCTCAGACTGCTTCTATTAATACTAAGTATCTGTAGGAAACTAGCACTCAAGACTCAACAACTCCAGCAGTACACAAGCACTACCCACAAATCAGTCTGTTCACTGGAAAGCTTATGTAGGTGCAGTTCTACTGAGCACAGAAGATATAGTCCATTTTTGAAACCAGCATCAATAAAATCATGACTTTGTGTATTTGCTTCAGTCACACCCCACTTCATTGAATTGTTTTGAAAAGTATATGGTTTCATTCAACATTCAAATAGGTTTGTGAAGGCTCCATAGTAGGAATATAGAGAATTCTGTGTTGTTATACCCAGCAGGATTTTGTCAGAATAACATAATTTTAAAATAATAATTGTGTATATTAACTAGACAGACAGACGTGTGTATATATGGTTACCATATATGTATATCTCTATCTATCTATACATACAATACTGTTTCTTCTCTTCACCACAGGTGAAAATATAACTCATGGTCTGACACACTCTCACAGCTCAGTCTGGCATCATAGCTTTTCTGTTCATTACAGCTTTGTATTCATTTAGCTGAATGTTATATTAGGGCTTTTCATGCTCTGCTTCTGCTCTGATTAAGCCTACCAACTACTGACTTATAGTTGCTTCTTCCAGGTACCAGTTATCTTTGCCATTTCAAGTCAGGTGTGCAAAGCTGAACAGATGCTTAACATTACCTAACATTGCTTTACCTTGCAGCAGAGACATACGGTCTGCTTGAGCACCATCTAACCTGTTTCTCTGCAAGTGTAGGGTTTATACACCCAACACACTAAGCATGATGAGATCTTCATTAATGGAAATAGGCAGCACCTATATATGTATGTCCTTGTGCAAAATTGGCTAGAGCAGTCAAGCCTCTTTAAAACATCTTTCTGCACATGTCCAATCCATTAACAAATTAATTTCTGAACTTCAGGCCCAATTACTGATAGTGGGCATATAGTGTTCCCAGTAGAATATAGAAATGAACAGGTCCCTCTCCTAGCTGAAAGCCTGACTGTTGCGAAAAATTCATGCCTTCTGATAGCATGTCTCGAATCGCATTTGTTGGTGGCTAACACTGCTGTTATCTTCTTGTTGCTGTTTTAAGAATTTCACCTAAAGCGCTATTCACAGAGAGAAAAATTGACCAAAAAAGAATTGCATTTAGCCTAGGCAGCTCAGTCTGAAAATGTGGCATGGCTGTGAAAGCGTCAATTAAAAATGACCCCACCTTACTACTCAAGAGACCTGTACAATATGTGGATTAAGATGAGGCATGCTAACTTCTGTGGCACTAGCAAGTTCTTACTTTCCATTGCCTCATGACAGCACTGTGCCAACACAGCAAATAAGAATAATCAGAAATAAGCTCACAAGAAGCTCATCCTTTAATTTTTTCATTACTAAGGATCACATGAAAGGCAGAAGGAAGCAGACTTCTGAAGATATGAGGGAAAAGAGTATTGTAGGGATAAAACAAATAACGATTAACTAAAAAATTGAGTCCCCTTGATCAGGACTAGCTAAGAGAAAGTAACAGCAGACTGTGGTACTAGGTCTTGGGCAAAGAGAAAGAGCTATCCCATTGATTTTCTCTTGCAGGTCAGGCATATGAGTACCTTTAACAAACTGGGAATACTGAAGGTGTTTGGTGGTGTCTCTGAGCAGAAAGCAGTGCAGCCAGGGATAAAGATAGAAATGTCCTGTGGGGTACCAACATGGAAAAAGCAAACTTCAGGACCAAGCACCAGCAGGAAATTGATGTTTATAATATTTAAGTCATCTGTAAAGGAAATATTGTGATGGTGTGTTGTGTGAAGAGCAGAGTCAGGCCAATGCTTGTTTATGTGTGTTTTAAGTAATATGACATGACAGACCACATCAGATCAATGGTGCTGATTAATGAACAGCTCTAGAAAGGTAACAAACAAGAGATGAAAGTGTAAAGACACAAATATCAGGAGGGAGAAGAAGGAGGATCAGTGCCTCAGAATATGGAGTTATGGTCCAGGAGCCCATTAATCATCAGCATTATTATGTAAAATACCACATTTTTTCCTGACTTAATGCCCACTGCAACTCCACTGATGCCAGTATAGAATTGACCTATAGTGTACATCTTAAATCACAATCTGTAGTACATCATTGCTATCATAAAATGGACCCTCCCTAATAAAAACCAGTAATACAATTAAGGCTTCTTACACCTTCTAAATTACCAGATGAAGCTTAGGAAGAGAAAGAAGGAATAAAAGTAAGCATATATAAAATGCCCAAGTTACTATCATTAGTGGAAATATTTAAGTAATAAGAGTCTGCATTTCTGGAATGCCTTCATGCAGAAAACTTATCCTCCAAAATCTTAATTAAGCACACAGTACCTCATGGAGCAGAAATGGAATGCTTTCCTTTTCTGGATAAAGGAGCTCAGGTAGAGGGGAGAAGTTTAACCCAATGTCATGCATCCCATTCCCCTGTCGTCCTGCTTGTCTGTCTTTTTTGCCAGTCTTCTCATGGTCAAAAATCCTTTTTCTTTATTTTTTTCTCAAGATAGATTAAGACTTTTAGGAAAATTTTGGGGTGTTTCCTTCTCTGTTGCACTCCTCATGTCTTCTGAAGCACCATTAGCTTTGTTGATTTTATATACTTAAAATGTACCTGCCAATTGCTGATGATCTCAGTGCTTTGTGCTCATCACACTGGAGGAAAAGAGATATCTATCTTCTCAGGCCATAGCAAAATGATGGAGAAAACTTAAGATATTTTAAGTGTTGCCTTTCACAGAGATTTTAGTGCCCAGATTTTGTAGAGGACTTTGAACAGCCCATCTCTAACAACTTGTCTGCCTGACCCTTGATGTGAAGGCAGATTGAGTGCTAGGCAGTGCTACAAGAGAGAGCCACTTGGATTGGGATCCTAGAGATTGGAAGAGCAATAATGACATAAAAAGAGAGGTGACAAAATATGCAGGATTAGTACATGCAGTTCTTAGGCATCTCTTGTGTGAAATTAGGAGTGAAGTGAGGAGAAGTAAAGACTAAAGACCTGATCTTGTGATTTTTCTGCTTCTAGTACAAGTTAAAAATTCATGTTAACTGAAGTACTGGGCAGTCTGTAAGGCACATGGGATTTATGCCTTCAAAAGATGAGCAACAGACAGATAAAAGACAGACTGATACGTGCAAAGTGGATATAAGAAGCAAGGTCAGCATTAACAGACTAGGTGGGTGTATATAGGGAAGTGGGAAGGAGAGCTTGAAAGTAAGCCATGCTGAGTGTTAGAGAGGACTTAAATCCACAGAATCCTCAGGCATTGTTGCACCTTTGAAATTCAACCCTTGGCAATGGTCAAAGGTGTCACTCTTTTATGTGATTTTTTTGAGCTAACCTGGTGCTGGTATATAATATCTCTCCCAAGCCCTAGTGAAACTCAGAGGTTCAGGCTAAGTTGAAGATTTTTTTGTGTGTGTGCTTGAATTCACTTGATTTGCAATTCAAAGCAGACTCTAAGAGGAGAGAACCTACAGAAACTGGAATGAAATAAAATGTTTGCTTGAGCCCCTGTGAAGTACAGCTGCCGGATTTCACGTAGCCTTTTGAAATCAGTATGTAGCATATATCGCAGTCTCTGATAAACGTCATCATTACAAAATGTATAAATTGAACATAAAACTGAATGTATATTTTGTCAAGTGCTTTATTACAGTGTCATCTAAAATCCTTCATTGTGTCTGCTGGCACTTATTCCAGTGTTCCCGCTGCACAAACAGTGGGTTTTTTTTATTGTGTTGCATTTGCAGACATAAATTCCAACTTGCACAGTGACATTAACTACCTGTGAAATAACAATTACGTCTCTTATCATTTTTAGTTCACCTTCTTGATTTCTTTGATAAAGCAAATATTTGCTTTTCTTGTCTGATCAGACAAGGCAGAATCATTTATTCATGGAAATAGCACCATTGGCTTCACTGTGGGTAGGACTGAATATGCTGATGTCCCAGGAGTTCTTTGCATAGGTGAAGTGAGCAGGATTTAATTCTATCCCTGGATGTTAACTTCAGACATACTTCCAACATCCACAGTGAGCCACCCAAAGATCATAAGAAGCTAGCAGAGGAGTTATGTTAGTCTGGAAAGGGATTCAAGTCCCCCCAAAATGTAAATACTTCCAAAAACTTAGGTCTGGGTGGTGAAATCACCCTCTAATAAATATTGCAGCTGAGGTTTTTCTTTGGATCCTTTTCTGTATTAGTCTACTGAGTTGAACTCCCTCTTTAGCTCAGAAGATTTCAGGCATAAAACTGCTGCTAAGCTGAATCTTTCCTGAAAGGCTGACTATAAGTTATTTCTATCGTCTTGCACCACAGTAGACCTGGAGGTTCATGGGAGTAAGTGGGGCTCCTGCTTTGATATGGGCAATTGGTTTTGTGATGTAGAGACAGCAAAAGAAGAGGATTTTTCTTTCCTTTTCCTGCCTTTCAGTCGCAAGGAAGTGTTTGTTGCTGCTCTGAACAGGACTAGGCTTGTTCTGATGCGATGCACTTTAATGCCAAGTTTGTGCTAGCTCACCATCACTGCTCCATGCTCATGCCATTAGAGTGAGCAACTTCTCAGAATGAATTCTACTGATAGCATTTTGCTGGCTAATCTTCCTTCTCACTTCACCAGAATATGTTGGATGGGCAGAGTGGGGTAACTGGGAACTGACTGTTGTGGTCTGCAGCCAGGGCTGGAGGGATTGAAGCAGGAAGAATTTGGCGCTACCAGGCTGCCACCAGCTGTACTGACAGCAGAGAATGCCAGTTAACATTGCAGCAAGTTTTCATGCTCTTTGTAAATAATTATTATTTCCCCCTTGTTGCCCAAAACAGCAATAAAGAAGCCTCTCAACACATAATTTTAAGTGTTAAGAAGCAGACAGTTCCTTTATTTCAGTGCTGGGGACACGGGGGATTGCTCCTCTGATCGTGTCCTCTGAGCTCAGCAGGAGGCATATATTTATGTACAGCTTAAACATACATATTTATTCTTTTTCCTGGAAAATTCAGATGTAGTAAAAGATTTCCCAACCTCATTACCATAGAGTCCTTCCCCTTGTGACAAGCGTCTTCTGGTGGTCTCCAAGGGTCTCCAGGACCCTTGGTGGTCGTTCTCCTGCTGTCCACTGGTTCTGTTCACCTTGCCAGAAGTCACAAGTTGCTCATTCCTCAAGAGTAACCTGGTTTGAACTATTTTTTCCATATGTTTGGTTGCCCTTGCTTGTAGTTTTCACAGTTCTCAGGATCTTCAGTTCCTGTTATCTTGGCTTGCTATTGTTTGTCTGCAGCTGCAGTTAGTTACATATATGCTAAAACTAAGCATATAGCTAATGGTTCATAACACCCTGACCTTTCCTTTTGGTTTTTTCTGGTACAGACACAGCCTCTCTCTGTTCCCTGCCCCAATGAACGTCTGCACTAGGTCCAAGGCTTGGAGTAATTTACCTGAAGAGTGATACCATTTGGAAACCACTGTAAGTATATTTTATCTCTTATAAAAGACTTCTTGTTTCAAGCAAAAAAAGGCAACTTTAAAAAACAAAAACGAGCTGCAGCACCTGTGAGCATTACTCATGAGGGTAAGCTGAGTTTTGCTTTTGAAATTTACAAGGAAATATGTGGGCAAGAAGTATGTCAATAAAAAACTGTTAAATATTTAAGTCAGCCTCACAGCATAGCTCAGCAATGGCTGGTTTTATCTGCTTGTATCTTTTAGGTTGGCAGGTTCTCCCTGCTTACTGCTCTAGTTTGTGCTTTTCTAGTTGGTTCATCCATGTTTGTCTTCAGAATGTTTATCTTCTTTTTTATTCTTATTCTTTTTTAATGAGACACTTTTCCTCTTGTTGGTGTTTCATGTAATACAGATTGGCCTTATTGCAGCTCCTTAAAGGAGCTGTTTCTTTCCAGGCCTTGAGTCATTTATGATTTAAGGCCATTACAATTTGGTAGATTTGGCTGGATTGCATAGGTAAAATTGCCTGAGAGAATTTTGACTTTGTGTCGTGCTTTATTATTCTCTGAAATGATCAGTTGTCTGCTATTTGCACTTTTCCCCTGTCGATCTCATAGTTTTGATTTCTTATGATCAATTCTCAGTGCTTGCCAGTACTGTCACAGTGTTGGTGTAGTCAAAATGCTCTGAGGTTGTAAGTCAGGCAAGTTTTGTGGTGGGGCCTAACTTTCATGGACTTGTGGTTTAGATGGAAAACAATGGACAAATTTGGGGGCATATAAACCCCACTTCAGGCTTGAAACAGGCACAGCAAATTTAAATCTTAGTTTAACTTAATCTCTGAGTTTAATTTAATTGTGTTAATCAGTCTCCTGTAAGGGATTTTTGAGTTTATTTTACTTTTCTGTGTTGATTAAATTTCCCAGGCTTTTATAGCACTAGAACATTGGGCCTCTCTTGTCAGTTCTCTGTGCCTCCCATTCTTGCTCTGCAGTGTTCTGCTGGGATTTCTCTTTCATATTACATTTTATGGTGATGTTTTTAGGAGTTTGTGTTTTCCATTGTATGACACAAACTTGCAATCAGAGATTTTAAACAAACTGCCAGTCATGTGGCTGTAACAGCATGAAGATCAATGTGGCTGCAAAATCATCAGAGAAGCTGTGTGAATATTCAGGAAGTCAGCCTGTGCAGGACTTCTAACTACTGAAGCAACACTTCTGACAGGAAAACTGGGATGGCTGAGGTGGTTTAAAGCAAGCTTGTCTTGGGAAGCTTCACCGTCAGCTCTGGTGTTCAGGGTACCCTGAATTTTGAGGTGAGGTCTCTGGGCATATTTCACTGCTTTTCACTGTTCTTTGGGGCTTTTTCTTTTAGATATAAGTATATATATAGAAATATATATATATAAATATTCAGTGATTGTACTATCTCTCTCTTTCACTTTGTCAGTTTTTAAATATGTATTGTCAATGTCATGTCTGGAAGAGACACAACACTGGCAGTGATAAGCACTGATATCGGGAGCTGTGTTAGTCGTGCACAGGCAGAGGAAGAATGTGCAGCAGAACACTCGGGAAAAGTACCACTTACAATTGAATGTGAACCATTTCTATGCTCTTATATTTTTAAGATCTGAAAAAAAAAAAACAACAAAACAAACAAACAACAGAGGTTTGTTTTGTTTTTAATTTTGTACAGTCTCTGTGAATTACTAGGGTTACAGACGAACTGTACACCAGTGAGTTAAGTGCAGTGCTTGGGTACTGCAGGCATCTCTGACCTGAGGGCATTTACTAGAACATGATGCCATATCTGTGAAGAGGTGAAATAATGCCTGGAACATGGGTGGGCAGAATCAGCCAGCAGCAGCACTTGTAACAACATCAGCAGCCCTGTGGCATGTTCCCTGCATGCTGTTTAATATGCAGTGAACAAAGGTCTGGTTGGTGTTTTTACTTAAATGATATTGTTTCCTTGTGTACTTTTGAGTAAAGGTATTTGCTTCTATCTGGGAAGGCGCAGCATCCTTTTGGCATTTCAGAAGAGGTGGGCAGGATGAATTATTCATTTTAAAAGTGTGTGACATTATGATGGAGCTTCAGCAAAGTACATTTAAACATTACAAAATAGGATGAATCAGTTTAAACTCATCAGAGCTTATCATATATCAGATAAAATGACTGATATAAAGGCTAAAAAGGAAAAAGAAAGCTTTTCTCAAACCATTTCTAAATCAGGCTCCAAAACCACACCAAATATGAAAGAGGGTTTGTTTTCAGATCTTTTAATGCCCAGAGGTTTAGGGAAAATGGATGAAAATACAGGGTTTTTTCATACAGGGATGAAAATACCCTCTTTGCTCAAAGGCGATACAGCTATTGGAATGTGCTGATGTACATCCCTGGTGTAGCCAAGGGGATGGTGGGGACAGACCATTGGGACTGCTGGGTCCCTGTGGACCTAAGGCACAAGGTTCCTCAGGAGAACTCATGTACAGGAGAAAAGGCTCTGGTCAAAGCCTAAAGAATAAGGTGGTAAAAGGAGGAATCTCCTGGAGGTATTTTATGAGTCTCCTTGGATTCGTGTCTGCTCAGTCTCCTTTATTCTCAAGTGGTGGGGTTTTCTCTGCAAACACAAATATGAGTGGTTTTCTATATCTTTGTGCAAGGTCTTTTTCTGCATGTGTCAAATAAGCTGGATCCCGCCACCTGTAATGGATGTCTGGAAGCATAAAGCATTGGGAATAGGATGTTTAGACTCAGAAGTTATTACAGCCCTCCTTGTTTTTATAAAAGCTCTGTGTCTTAAAAAGTCAAATTCTGGGGGAAAATCCTCTCTAAAGAGTCCTTTAAGCAGAATTTCTGCTTATCCTTATGCTTTAAATATGATGGATGCTGTAGCAAGTGCTGAAACGTGCTGTTGGTTTCCTACACAATTAATTTGGCTGTTCTGCATTACCAAAATCCTTGTCAGATTCTATTAATGCTCCATGGTGATAAGATGTAAAACCAAGGGTCAGACTCCTCGTGTTCCTCAGGATGAGAGGGAATATAAACCCAGCAGTTGCTCCTGAATCTGTCCAGTTCAGCATCTTGGCCTTCACAGGGACAAATGCCAATTGCTTCTCAGAAAAGAGACCCTGAGCAGGCAGTGAGGGGCAAACCTATGAAGACAGGTGGAGAACACTGGGGCTGTTCAGCCTGGAGAAGAGAATCTGCATGGAGACCTCAGAGCAGCTTCCAGTGTCTGAAAGGAGCTTACAAGGATGCTGGAGAGGGACTCTTCATCAGGGACTGTAGGGATAGGACAAGGGGTGATGGGTTCAAACTGAAACAGGGCAGATTTAGGTTGGATACAAGCAAGTTCTTCCCTGTGAGGGTGCTGAGGCGCTGGCACAGGGTGCCCAGAGAAGCTGTGGCTGCCCCATCCCTGGCAGT
>JAVHNF010025574.1:5422-15532 GCA_034783455.1 Micropsitta finschii | reverse complement strand
GATCTCTCTGCCCCATTTCACACCCGTCCTGTGAAGTCCCAGGGGAGCCTGACAGGTCCCTGCTGCCTGACCGCAGAGATGCGCACAGGAAGGCTTCAACCACACTGGCACCCATGTGAACTTCCCGTGCGGCTGGGGCAGGAGGCGACAGCTTTGGGTGCCTCTCACCATGCCGAAACTGGCTGCTGTTTAGCAGGGAGGACACCAGGATAACCAGCCGTACCGAACCATACATTGGGCCAGCAAGAGGAACTTGCTGTGTCTGAGATCCCTCTTTGCACATGCACTCCATGCTGCTCATGCCTCGACAGTCCCACACCAGCCACCCAAAATATCCCTGGCATCCATGCCACAGGCAGCACGCAGGACATCCTCTGTCCACTAACCTCCCACCAACCTGCGCCAGGGACTGGAGAGAAGAGATGTATCTATGGCCCCCTTGCCCCTGAATTACTGCCCTCACCTCTCCAAAACATGTGTTGTGTTTACAGATGGCATCTTTCAACTTCAGCCTCTAACCACCCGTGAAAGGAAGGGACTGCTCCCCTAATTCCAATCAAATAACCTCTCAGCAGTCTCTGTGACACAGCAGGGCTGCTCAAGTCCTCTCCTGTGGGTACATGCCACAGGCCGGCCACTAACGCACGAGTCTTTCTCAATCCCCTTGATTTCCCAATGCTTTTCCGCTGGTGTGCACACAGCAGAACCAGGCACTGTCCCAGCCCAGCCTCTACGTCTCCCATCGGGTTCCCCACAGAAAATCACACACGCAGAGAATCCACGCTACCCCTTCTGTCCTCAGCACTGCACTGGAAGCTCATTTTCCACCAAGAAAAGAGTCCATTTCCTCACGTCTCCCCAGCCTCTGGCTCTCCAGGCAAGTCTCTTCCTCTCCTCCACCAGATTCATCCACCTCCCTCACTGCTGGGATTCTTCCCTGTTTTACCACTTTATATAATCTTTATTAATTCAATTACCATTCCGGGCTATTTTTTTCCAGCAATCAATACAAATGCTTAATGCTACAAGGTGAAGAACAGCTCCCACAAAACCCATCACACCCCCACCTGCTCAGATACCAGTTTTATTTACAACTACACACCGAGGTCCTAATTCTTACTCCATTTTACTGGTTTCACGTTGACTGTAGACTCGTTTCTTCATCAAAGTTCACTCTGTCCTAAACCAAGTATCATAAAGAAGTCTAAACATCTTATTTCATTATTAATACCTGTACGTAATCACTCTGTGCGCAGAAGGTTGTCATCAGCGTTATGGAACACAAATCCCATCAAACATGCTACTTGGCACTCATTTCCCCTCTTTTAATTCTTCATTAATTCAGACTGTGTCAGCCACTGTGCTCTTTCCCTGGGATCGATATCAGGCTAACTGTATCATAAATACCTGAGTCATCCCATTTATCCTGTTAGAGGCTGGCACAGCATTAGCCTGCTCCAGTCTCAGTCATCCTCTCATGCGGGAGCCACCAAGAGGCCAGAGACCATAGAGCTCTGCAGCAGCTCCCCAGGGCTCCTGGCTGGAAGCTACGCAGAGCCGGGAATCTTCAATACCTGACTCTGGTAGCTGCTACCCAATCCTGAACAACCATTCCAGGGAAAGCATTTCATCTGCCTAAGCACGGGATGAAAATGCTTATACTGCATGGCTACCGACAACCCATGCACTTTAGCCAGCCATGGACCAACAATGTAGTTAAAAAATAAACCTCATAAATCCCAATAGCCAATAACCAAGTTGCACGCAGACTGCTCCCTGCATCTTATTCCTTCAGTTCTCTCACTTGCAGTCTTGGCTGACATTCCATAATATCAACTTTTTCTCCGTTAACGATTAATTCTATGACAGTCTTAATTGTTCAGATGTGCCACCTCTTTTGTATGCCAGCCTGAATTCTGAAACAGCGCAGCCTTCTTCATTAATTGTGGGCTTTGGGTGTTGGGCACAAACAAGACGTTCTTTAGAAATGAATAATGATTGCTTGCATTTGCTATTTATGTTCTTTCCCCTAAGTACTTCGGCTCATTATTTATTTATTTAGTTTTGCTCTGTGACATCAACCCTTCTAAAACCAACAGTAACCTGTGAGTGCCACACAAACACCACCACCAGAAAGAGCATGGCATCCCTGCTCAACCGTTATGGAGGGAGGAGTTGGGGAGCTGCACTGTGAGGGGAAGGAGCAGAATGTCCTGCCCTCCATTACCCATCCAGGAATGACCCAGGACTGAGGACAGGGCTGGCTGGATGGCTCCAGAGAGATCACTTTGGTGGAGGTGCAGCAGGAAACACTGCTGGAAACCTCCTCCAGGAATGCCCAAGGCTGGCACTGGACTGATACCACTGGAAACACCACACCACCAAACCTGGCATCTTTGCCATCCACTGTGCAGTGCTGCTCACATCTTAGAACTGGAGCATGATCAGAGCATCGGAACATTGCCTGGCATGAGCAGACAGATGCACTGCAGATGCGGTGCAGTGGCGGTTCCCATCTCCACCTGCTGTCTGCAGATCTCTTTCAATGTGGTTGGTGCTGCACTGTTCTGGGACCAAGTTGGGAATGAACAGCACCGAATCACCAAGGCTGTAGGAAGCGTGACACCAGGGAGGAGAGAAACCACTGCCCCATGACAGAATGCTTCTGAACAGCATGTGGGGAGGTCTGGTGGAGGGGATGGGGATACCCAGGGCTGGATGCTCACCCTGGAGGAGAGGCTGAGGTAACGGCGCTGGCTCAGCCCAGAGAAGAGCTGTTTTCAGCTCCCCATCACTCCCTGGGGTGCTGGACACGGACTGAGCCCTGACCCTTCTTTGAGCAGGCAGGCAGACTATGGCAGACATCCAGGCAGGGTTGGCATCGCAGTGAATACTGCTGTGCCACTCAAGGGCCACAGTGAGCCATACTTCAAGGACTGAGCCCCCCCCAATTCCCTGCATCTGCCCTCAGCTGCCCTTCAGCTTTCAGCGCTGTGGGTGAGGACTGAGCAAGCACACCAACTATCTGCTGCCTGGAGACATCACTGCAAAATTCGGGAGCTCCGGGTACTGAAGCACTTACAAAGGCAGGTGTAGATCACAGAATCACACTCAGAGCTCCCGTTTCGCCTGCACTGAAGTCATCAGAGCAAACACGCATACAAATACAACATTCACTCCATCTTTAAACATCTTTGACATCCAAGGTCTCCTTGGCCAAACAACAGATCTTCCTTGAGCCAATGAGCTGCACCGCAGGCTCTGATGCAAGGCTGGGAAGACCATAAAGCAGGAGAGATCTGCAGGGAGGCACTGCTCAGCTCTCCCTGTGCCTCCACCACTAAAACCTGCCCCTCATGTCAGGGAAGAGCAGCACCAGAGACCACAGCATGTTCCCCAGGGCCACGGCTTCCCTCCTTGGGGGAAACCCGGGCTGAAAGGATGCACAGCTCTTGGAGAGGGCACATAAAAGCCACTGGAAAAGAACTGCAGTGGTGGTAGCACCTCCAGAACCAGGGTCCAGCACACAGCAGGACCCAGCTGCAGGTCCCATAGCACAGCACTGCCGGAAGAGCAGCAAACAGGAAACCTGCCCTGGCCTCAGACACGCAGAGGAACAGCCAGCTGGTTGAAAGGAACTTCAGAGAAAGAATAAATGACATCAGGCTCAGACAAAAGGCTCTGGTTCACAGAGAGACCTTTGCTCTGCCGGATGGACGGAGCGAGTCTCTCGGCAGGCAGCACATCCTCATTCTGCTGCAGCTCAGGCTGTGGCAGCCCCACAGCTTCAGGAAGAGGAAGGTGCTAGAACAAGTGCAGTGTTTGCAGGTAAGCACAGAAAGAACAAAACCAAAAGACCAGATCAGCTCCAAAGCATGAGTCAGGATAGCAGAAACTAAGACAAAGCATTATGAAAGGACCTCAAAATCCTGAGTAACTGGGTGACAGAACAGTAGGTGATCAATATTAAATGGCATACTTAGGGAAAAAAAAGAACTCTTATTTTACATACACAATAGGCACTCCAACTTCTTACCACTCAAAATCTGAAGGTTATTCTAAACATCTCTATGAAAACATCAGCTCGCTGTTCAACAGCAATCAAAGAGCAGAGTTCTAGCAATTACTAGGAGAAGGATGAAGAACAAAATGGGGACCACTGCAATGCTCTCGCCCCGATCCACAGCGTGCCCATGGCTCACAGCTGTGCACCGCACGAGTGCTGCTCCTCACCCTCCCCAGCGCTTCTGACCCAGATCTCAGAAACAGATAGAAGGGAACTGGAAAAGGTACTGAGAAGGGCAGAAGCTGATCAAAAGGATGGAACAGCTTCTGTACAAGGAGCCTGAAAAAGGAAGATGGCAAAGGGGGAATTAAGTCTTCCATGTCAGGAGAAGAAAGCAAGCAGCCACAAGGGAACAATCTGTTCACTGCTTCTCCCAAAACACAAACTAGAGGACATCAAATCCAATTAATCAGCAGGCAGGTTCAGAGCAGAAAGAGATCTATTCATATAAAACATCAGTAAGCTGTAAAACACCTCATTGAGGGATGCAGTGATGCTAACACGCGCTCAGCAGATGATGAGGCAAATTCAAGGACAAAAGCTCAGTGCAAGGCTACGGAAACACAGAGACACTGCTTTGGGCTCTGGAAATCCGTGTCAGACAAATGGCTCCATGCTGGGAGAACGAATGACCAGCAGCCCAGCTCGCATCCTGGCCCCTGGGCACAGGCTGGGTGGCAGCAGAGGACAGGGTGATGATGGGCTGAGGAGCCCAGGGAGCCCCTTTCATGATGGCACTAAGAGTGGACTCGCCTCTTGTCTCCCCTATGGGCCTCTGCGTGTGCAGAGCTGCTGGCAGCATATGTGATTTCGGCTGTCAAATAGTCACCACAGCAGCTGAGAACAGGGGCCTGCAAACTTTGCCAAACTAACTATTCAAGCTGAATTTTTCCATGCTTGCTCTCTGCATTAGGCTGGTATTTTTAGAAGTTTCAGCAAAAGCAATTCAGACATTTCCAAAAATGAGGTTAGGGAAAAATAAGGTAGCTTTGCCAAAGCTGTACATTTTTCCGAGTTGCTTGAAGAGCTGATGCACCTCCACAACTCAGAGATGGAGCCGAAGCCAAGCGGATGGCTCACGGTCATCCTTCATGCAAGATGACTTTTGCAGCCTGTGAATGTGATACAAACTTGAAGGGGAACAACCCCTTTGAGAGTTGCTGTTCACGCTTCTCTGTTTATGCTGCCGGATACAAAAAGACCCCTTGCTCTTATCATAGAATCATGAAACGGTTTGAGTTGGAAGGGACCTTAAAGATCATCTAGTTCCAACTCCCTCTTAATTCAAACTAATGCAGAAAGAACCGACACCAGGCAAGCGATTCAGCCTTTGGCTCCCACACGTCAACAGCTCAAGCCGAAGATGTACAACAGCCTCCACTTTAGGCTGGGCTTCGCCAAGACACAGGCTGCAGCAGAGCAGTTTCTATCTTGATCTGCTAGATGGCTTCCTTGCTGACAGCCTAATGAAAAAGGAAGTTAAAAAATACGAAGAAATACAAAGGCACTTTTGATTTTAGCATTTCTCAATTTTGAGTGCTTGATTTATAATTTTATCACTGTTGCTTAAGTTTATTTGAATGCAATCAAGTTGTATTAGAGATGCAGCCAGGCTTTTCAGCTGACATCAAGGACTCCTACTGAATCCTCTATATTTTGTCACTGATAACAATTACAAAGGCAGCAGAGATCATCCCTGTGCCATTTAGCTGCACAGCACAGGTAAGAAAAACCCACTCAATAAATCCAGCATCAAAATCATCTCCTGTACCTGAGACAGCGTGGACTTTGCAAAGAAACACCAGGCTTTCACTTGAGGCTTTGCAAGTGTTTACTGCATCTGTAGCGAAGTTATTCCAATGGTTACATACACTCTGACAAAAATGAGTACTTTAAAGCAGAATCTACGTAGCTTTGGGCTCTGCCCAATGGGTCACATTCTCTCTTCAGCTTCTAAATTGATCTGATTGCTTTTAAACCCTTTACTATTCTATTAGCTGCTTCCCCCAGGCTTTAAATGATTTTATGGTGCTTTTTCCAATTATTCGCATTAATAAAAAAAAAAAAATAGACATCAAAATTCCATATTGTACCTGGTGATGGTCTTGTCAAAGCCATAAAATCATTAGCCTGTCCTTCCATGTCTGCAAGGTAAGCTCCAACCCCCATTAAATGCCTGTATAGCAGGGCCTCACAGAGGGTCTCTCCCAGATTACCACAACAATTAGGTTCTTGCACAGTCTAAACACAGCCAGACTCAAACACATCTTCTGCTGGGCTTTAAATGATTTATCATTTTATATAATCCCTGGGATGAGCTGGAAATAAGTGAGGTATTTGTTTAATATCTTTCTTACATTGTATGGTGAATAAAATATTGTGCCAGCTTTAAAACTGCTGTGGCTACAGAGCAAAGGCAGTAAAGAGAGAAATACAGACAATGTGATTAAGTAACTAAGAGTTTATACGGGAGAGTTTACACAGAAGTTACGCTTCTTACATTTCTGTGATGTCTCAGCACCCAAAGGACAAAGGAGCAATTCCCAGGAAGGAACAGACTCCTATTCCCTTCTGACAATGCACCTCCACCCACAGGAGACCATGGCAGCTGTGAGATTGCACTCCAGAGATCAGCCCAAAAGTATTGCCTTGGACATAGAAACAGGAGAAACACCAAAGCCAGGACACTCAGCAAGGCAAGGCAGTGGGAGGACCAGGGAGAGGTGGGTTGAAGGGAACAGATCTCCAAGCCAGCTAAGAACAGATCTGCCCTGGAGACGCTGGTTTCCATGGGGTAGCTCGGCAGGGAGATGCTCTGCTGAACCCCACTAGCCTGAGTGCCCCTTCTGCACTAACACAGGAGGCTACCACAAAAAGAAGTAGGTCCCATCACATCTTTTCCTCATCCTCTTTTCAAGCTGAAGTGAAAGCCATCTGTGTTTTGAATACCTACATCTGATATAGTCACCCTCAGTTCTCCTAGCCAATGGAGAAAAACAAGCACTTTCGGCACTCAAGTCATGCAACCTACTTCGCACTCCCACTTCAGAGGAGCCAGAGGGAACTGACTCAGTGGTGTCAGCTCCATCACAGCCACCAAACGCTGAGTTAGACAACTCCCCCAGCTTCTGGATCCCACATCTCCCTTCGACGACAGCCTGCTCAGCTGACACGGCATGAGCAATGCCACCCCTTGAGGCACCAGAAGATGGTTCTGTCAGGATCTTCAGGGACTAAGCAGGGTTTTCTGGGCCACCTTTCTGAGAGCAGGTACACATATTTCTGCGTAAGGGCAGGTAGCATTTCCCCTTGCAGTCCAAGCAGACAGACACATGGTACCTCAGAGCAGCAATCATGGGAATGAAGCAAGATTCTGCAGCTCCAACAGACTGGAGTTCTCGCCACCCCAGCCTTAACGTCTTAATCACAAGATCACTCCATTTCCATGGAAACAACAGAATTAGAGACTTCAGTTTAAAGACAATTACCAACATCGGGTATTCAACCGTTAAACCTGCCAGCACTCCTGTCTCCGATGCCAGGAGACATTGCTTCCCCACACCACCACCCCACCAAAGGCTGCATAGTGACAACACAGTCAAGCCACTCTCTAGCCCTGCCACTATGTCCAGCCATGTCCAAGCAGCTCCATGCCACTGGTATTTACTCTTGCTTCACTTACCAGTCAAGAGTCCACAGAGCTTACTCTGCACCAGTCCATCAGGAGATGAAGTTCCTGACTGGCAGCAGTTGAATCCAGTGCTTGTACGTCGGCAGCTGATCTTGGCCAATGTACAGCAATCCTGCTGACCAAGGCTTCCCTGATGTTTCAGCCTAGGAAAAGTCTTTCTGTACTTGTGAGTCATTCCGCTAGTTACTAGATAGCTTCAGGCACTAGTATGAGTATCAGGCGGCACAAGAAGAGGCTAATGCCTCCTCTTTCACCTGACACAGCAAAGCACTGCAATTGTTATGGTCAACCTGAAGAAAGAGCGGTGTAGAGCCAAGGTGCTAATTACTATCGCTAGCACAGGGTTACCCTATCCAGCCCTACTGTCATCACTCCACCTTGCAGCCACAAGCCTCACTTGAAAACAAAGCTGAGGACCCAGGCAGCACTACAAGCCTCCTGAAACAAGTATCCCGGCTTGCAAAACACAACATAAGCCACGATATTGGTGGCGTGATCAAGTCTGTAGAGCTAGATTAGGGGAGCTACCCACACCCAGGAAGCACTCAGGTACACAGAGGCATCTCCCATGAGAGGGAAGAGATGTCCCGCTATGTTCTGCCCAGCCACAGGTCTACTTCCAGGTGTCACCTCCCCAGAATGCTCTCTTGGTGCTCTGATGCCTTGGCATCGTTGTGGTCAGCATGACTGTTAGCTAACAGGTCCAGGGAGTCTCTCCTCTTGGCCATTACACCTGAGTCCAAGGACCAAAACTGCTCAGCCCAGCTCTGATCACACGCCACCACACAGACAAACATGCAGACAGTGGATAACATGCTAACGGAGAGTAATTTTCTACAACACATGAATTCTGCTGCCTTGCCCATGCCTTGAAGGCACTGGAAACCTGACCATGAGTCAAACTCCTGCCATGATTATAACCATACTCCTTAAGCTGCCCCTGCCAGGTCAGAGCAGCAATGTCCCAGTCTCTAAGAGATCAACTTGTCACCCACAGAAATCCTAACTCTGCTCTAAGACAGACACTTCCAAATCGGAGAAGATGGAGAGAAGTCATATTCTACAGGAGTCTGCGGGCAGGGGCCTTGCTCCAGCCACAGCACACACGGAGCCATCTCCACCCTTGTGCTCCGTATCAAGACACAGTACATTCCTGTGTATCTGGCCAGCCAGGACTGACACCCCTCGGCTGGTGGAGAGGAGGGGGCAGTGGGTGCCTCTGGCTGGCAGTGGCACTGAGTCAGGCACAGGCAGCACTGCACGTGGGAGTCTGCCACTGAGTCACCAGCGTGGGGACAGGCTGACTCACCTCGGACACAGCGCTGCAGATGGACGGATGGACGCTGGCTGCCCGGCACATGCTGCCACAGCAGCTCCACAGCAGGTTTCCTCCCTGACGTGCTGTGCTGTTCTGCTGCCAGCGGATCCCCAAGGGCCCGGTGTCGGGCAGAGCGCTGATCCAGCAGCAATGTGAGCAGGAGATGTCCTGGGCCACCAGCTGTGCTGCAGGGACACATGCCAGTGTCCCTGCTGCGGTCCCCATCATCTGACCCCAGCCATGGCTCAGACAAGCCCTTCCCCAGCCTACATAGGCGCAAACATGGCAATGTGCCCCTCAGCGGGGGGATACACGCACTAGGGGACCTCACCTGCCTGGTCCCTCTGACATGCTGCCCTCTTCAGCTGGAGGAAACTGCACACCACCTGCTTCAGCAATGAATTAACCTAAAATCCCATTAACTGTGCATTTATTTTAGTTTGCCACCTAAATCCAGCACCCGCCGCTGCCATTTGGGACTGTTGGAATTAGCTCAAGGAGAGGAAGGGACGTGAGGCTGGGATCAGTGCTGCTGAGGAGCTCAGTAGACCCAGCCCTGCCAGCAGTGGGACAGCCCTGGACACAGGGACAGCCCAAGACAACAGGGAGAGCAGGAGCATGACACACCACCTGCAGAGGAAACAGGCACCAGGGTGCAGAGGTGAGGGCTTCACCCACTGACATGGCCCCAGCCAAACCGCATGAAGGAAGACACCACCTCATCAGGGGCTGTGGGCACAAGAGCAACTTCTTCCCGCTTATCCCAGAGAACAGAAGGCAGCAGGGATGCAACCAGCTTTCTAAAGGCTACCGGGCTCTGCCCAGGACCAAGAGACTGTTGGAAATGGAGCCCACAACCCCCAGTTTCAGCTCCAGCGCTGTTTATGGCTACAAACTCTGAGCCTGATGGAGAGCCTCGCATGGGCTCTCAGTGACATAGCCAAGCTGGGGCCTCTTCACAGAATCACAGATCACAGAATCCCAAGGGTTGGAAGGGACCTCAAAAGATCATCTAGTCCAACCCCCCTGCAAGAG